>CM021108.1:373093831-373272476 GCA_007115665.2 Sequoiadendron giganteum | reverse complement strand
GATCTGGTTGAAGGATTGGGGTTGAGATTCCTATGTATAGGGTGAGTGAGTGAGAGAGAGAATTGAGGGTATAGCATTGAGGACATATCAGGTTGATGGTTTAGGGTATTGGGTTGAGGGTAGAGGGTAGAGAGTTTAAGGTTTTAGGGTGTAAGGGTTTAGATTTGATGGTTTAGGATTGAGGGTAGAAGGTTTAGGGTTTAGGTTAATGGTTTGAGGGTACATGGTTGAAGGTTTAAGGTTGAGGGTCCAATGTGTAGGGTAGAGGGTATAGGGGTCAAGGGTTGAGGGATTAAGGGTTAAGGGTTGAGAAGTGAGGGCTCAGGGTTTAATGTATAGGGTAAAGGGTAGAGGGTTTAAGGGTTTAAGGTTGAAGAGTTGAGGATTGAGGGTTTAAGGGTTGAGGGTTGAGGTATAGGTTTGAGGGTAAAATTGGCAACCTAACCTAGCCTGTTTAAGAAAATGGGTCCAAGAAATGGGGTCTCTCAACAATGTAAATCACTAGGAGACCCCATTTCTTGGACCCATTTTTTCAAACAGACCACTACATTGCCAATTTCATTGAATTGGCAAGGTAGTGGGTGAAATTGGCATCCTAACTTGGCCTATATGCCTCATAGAAATGGGGTCTCATGGTGATGTATATCACTGTGAGACCCCATTTCTATAAGGCACACACTGCCCCTACCTTCTCAACCCTACCGCGTTGGCAAGCTAGTGAGTGAGCTAGCTTTCCAATGCTCCACTAGCTTACCAATGTGGTAGGTTTGTGATGTAGATTAGGGAGGAAAACCTCAAAACAACATAATTCAAACCAAATTGAACAACTCTTCAATTCATAAAACCACAACTTGACCTTATTTCATCATACCTTCAAGTTTCTCTTATAGCATTGCAAACATAGAATTTTCTTCACAACTTCCAAAAGAAATTCCAAACCCACAAAAGAATGGGCATTCCAAATACCCATTAAGGCATATTTTATCATAACTTAAAATTTGCTAGGGTCACTTTGGACCATCAACCCCAAATCACTACTCCTACGTTGTCCCAACATCAAATTAGGTCACTTTTGTAGAAAAAACTACTATGTAACCTCCACCCCAATCACAAAAATTCATTCCCAGACCTCAAACAAACCCCAAATACATTGAATCAACAAATTTTACCCAGAGAAATTCCTACCAAGTCCACAAACCACTAAACCCTTGTTTTAGGCCTATTTAGGCTTACACAGTGAGGGTTTATAGAAATTCTATTCTCCAAACCTCCAACCACTTTGTGAACACTTAAAACACATAATTTGAGGTCTACCTATGTTATTTCAACCATCTCCCATCCTTTAACACTGCAATTTAATCAAACTTCTATTCTTAGCCACCATTTTGGCTCAAAACTTGACTGTAAACACCTAGGGAATCATTCCAAATTCTATAAAAATTCCCTCCCTGCTCTTAGAAACCACTTAAAAAAAACATCCTACATCTAATCATTCCATTCCACCAAGTTATTTCAAATTTCACTGGTGGAATGGCCTAAAAACCCATTTTGTTACACCAAACCCTCTAAACAAGGTTTACACCAAACCCTCTAAACAGGGTTTATAGACCCGTTCCCAAAAATATTGCAACAAAAATCTTCTAACTTGATGAATTCAACCCAAACAAAAACCATAACTCTCTTAAGTTATGCCCCCACAAGATTCAAAAAAAATTAGAGCAAAAACACTTAGTATAGAACCGTACAGAGGTTTGCAACAGTAAATTACTAGTAAAAGGCAAGGAAAAACAGTGTTTTGTTATTGTTTTAACTTCAAATACAATCATTCCAACCTTGCTCCAAGCCTTTCAAGGCATTTTTAAACTTGAGCCTATCTTGCAATCATGGCATGTCACATTACCACATTTCTTTAAGTCATTCCATCGACAAAATTCATGTGACCTTTGTCTATGCTATAAATACTCTTCTACAAGATGATTGTAAGTATTTATTATGAAGCCTTGAATGACATATATTTCATTTATTTGAATGGATACATTTTTTAGGAACTAATATTCATCATGCTACAAGTAAAATTATCCATCATGCTGAATAAATGAAGAAGGAATAAACTAACAAACGAAGAGTATGAAACCAAAAAAGCAAAGGAGAGAGAACAGGTGGTGGCATATTGTGAAAAGAATAAATTGGATATGATTGACAAAAAAAATCCAAATGAAGAGGAACCTCAACCATCAAAAAGAGAATAGGAATCGACATCACAAAGGGAATGAATTTGAAAGCATCATGGTAAGGTAGATTCAGATGTCGTATTTGGAGACACACCCTATACCGCAAGTGAATACGAAGGGACACCATTAAGTACAAGCGAATATGGAGGGACACCATCTACCAAAAGTGAATATGGAGGGACACCATCTATTGCAAGTGAATATGGTTGGACACCATCCACCACATCTCAAGTTGAGAGTACATCATCACTCAGATTTGACAAAGAAGGTATGTCATCATCCCTACGTGAACCTCAAGGTATGTCTTCTACTCCACCCTCGATCGAAGGTACACAATCTAGCCCACCTTAATTAAATATTGATGAAATTCCTAATGTTGAGATGTATGTACCTAGGAGAAAAACGCCTAAAATTTTGCATAGAAAGCCAAAGTATTTGATTAATATTGATGAGGATATTTTGCAGCACATGGAAGGTAAGATTCTAGCACGCACTTGTAGAAAATATGTTAATAACATTTGGAAATCGTTCTTTGAAAGGCTAAATGTGACCACAAGATGTCAACTATTTGTTGAAATGATGTCGGGTATAAAGCATAGAAATATCATGAAGACTCTTGGGTTGATAACATCGAATGCATCAAGTTAAAACGTTATCGTGAAGAATCTAATTGATGCTTATGAGAGTGTGGGTAATACCTCATTCTCAAAGGATAGTAATGTCACCCAACATGTCATTACATCAAATTTGGTAAGTATTCAAACAAAAATAGCTCGTCTCATTAGAAAGATGAGTGAACAAATGAAAATTAGTAGAAAAACTTTATCAAGAGCCATTCAAAGGCGGCAAAGAATTGAGGGCACTGATTCAAATAAATTAAGGGCATTCTCGAGGAGACTGCCATGAAAAGATAAAAAAGTTGTTGAAGCATTGAGAACACTAATTGAAGAGTATTGGAATAATAAAACAAGGCCATCTCTGAGTCAAAGGGATGTGGTAAGAAGGAGAATTGGTAGTTGAAACCGTGAGCCACATCCAAAGCATTTTTTGGATACGACTCAAACCCAATTTTTTCGTAAATTTAAATAGGATTATCCTCAATTAGTATTTTTCAAAGATATTTTTTAATTCTTAAACATTTTTATGTCAAAATAAATCACACACGCACTACTTTTTGTTGTAGACTACATATTGAATTCTCTAACCATTATGATGTTTATAGTTCTATATGTTTAGATTTGCATACTAACAATGTTTTACAAGATTGTGGCATAGAAGCCCCACCAACATCATCAAGAGAGTTCTTATCAGAAAAATTATGTGAAATAGAGGATGGCCAAATATTCTACAGGACAACATGCTTGGATGGTTCATGTGAGCGTTGCGGTGGCTTGCAGCGTATGCCAATATATCAATATATGGAAAGCACAGCTGAGGTGGGATAGAAACTAGTAGAGTCCAAGAAGTATAAAATAGTGGCATACGTTACAAAAGATGGGTCTCAAGCAAAAGGGTGTGATTTGGTTATTCAAAAGATTCCAGTGTATTATTTTATGTCCATGTTTCATGACAATATAGTGTATGAGTATGCAAGGCATACTCATAGAGCTCGATGGTTGGACACACAATTTAAGCTATGCAAGGACACCTTTCCAATTGGAACTATAGTATCAATGGTTGACTTTGTAGAGAAATACACTCTACAACCACAACGTGAGGTTCAGTCGCAGTATTACAACTCCACACAAGTTTCAATATTTGTGCACATAGCATTCATTCATGCAGCTAATAGTACAGAGGACCAAATGAAGGTATTGATGGAGTATCACTTTTATATTAGTGATTATTCCACACATTCTCCAGAGTTCATGCAAGGTTACTTACAGATGTTCTACAGTGATTTGTCTTAGAGGGGCATAGCATATGGTCGTCATATAATATGGTCGGATAACTGTGCAACACAGTTCAAGAACTTGTGCATGTTCTACTAGTTGAGAAGGATGCATGTCATTACAAGTGTTGAACATATGTAGAATTTTTGTGGGGTCGGGAATGGAAAGGGGGAGCATGATGGTGTAGGAGAATGTGTGAAAAGAGCATTAGCATGAGAAGAGTTAAAGTATAAAGACAATGCAAAGTTGACAGATGCAAAATCAATTATCAAGTGGTATAATTCTTTGATGGGTCTAGGTAATAAAGGTACATCTTCAATTCATATATTTTTTTGGTTGATGGATGATAGTAACATTGCACCATATGAGGATTGTTATACACTAATAGGATCGAGTGAGCTACACTCTTTCCTTAGCTCAGATGTAGGTTCATGGTGTATCAATAAACGAAAGATGACATGCTTATGTTCTTCATGTACAATGCAAGCCTGGAATGATTGTGAGACGGGGGAGTGGGTTGACAAATGGCTGACAAGTTATCTTAGCCCACTTCACACATATCACCCTCTGACGGAATTGGAACTAACACAGATGGAATTATCGATCGAATTTGACCACATATCAGATCTAGTTCAACTAGGTAATATATCTACTTGCTTATTTTTTGAAATTCCTATTGTTATCTTACTTTGCAGTGTATTTTTAATGTTGACTAATTTCAAGAGATTTGCTGCACATATCAATACAGGGCATGTTTATATAGTTATTGTAGATGAAGACAATGAATAGGGAATAAACTATTATTTGTGTCATTTTGTTGAGGCCAAAAATAAATTGGAGGCCCCAGTTATAGACGGAGAAAACATCGAATACCCTACAGGCTCAATTGTTGTTAATGGAACATGGCTTAGAAAGTACCCACATAAGAGTGTTAAACATTGGTTGTTTCAGGACTTTGACACACATCGTAAGATTCTTCATTACTTGAACCTTATCATGGCATCCAATGTTCATTTGACCAAATATGGGGGTAGACCTTTGAACAAGACCTTGTGGAAGGTTTGTGAGTCTAACCATGAGGCAATACTTGACACAATAAAGAGTAGAGAAAACTTGGATGGTTTGTTGGATTAAATTATAAGTATGCACGTTGGTTCTTATTAATTTATATTTGTATGCATATTAATTTGTTTGATGCTAGTGCTATCATTTTATTTTATGTTGCCTATTTGTAAGTAACCTACTAAAAATTGATTGGTGTCCCCTTACAGAAAATGCAGATTTATGAGCCATCTAAGAGAATCTCAGCCAAAAAAACAATGCAACATCCTTATTTTGATGATCTTGAAAAATCTCAATTATGATTTTAAGCCATTATAAAAGAGTGTATGAAGCTTGGTGAGGTATTTTCAAGTTATTCATTTGAAGTTAACCTTATCATGATCACCTACGATGTAGACATTATAAGAGCATCTTGAATTTCAAGTTATTCTATTCATGAGAGGTGTTGTGTGCAATAGGTATCTTGTAACTCCCAATGAATATGTATGACCAGGAGTGACTAAGTTGAGAGACTTACATGCCTATCCTCAATGGAAGCATCAAGATTTATGTATTTTTGTTCTCGAGTTGGAACCAAATGGTGTGGATTTGTTGTCTGTAAGTGTCTTCCATCTATTTTCATTTCATTTCCATTTTGGATGCTCTTTCTTTTTCTTCTTTTACTTTGTGTATTTTTACTTAAATTACTAAAAATTAATTGGTCTCTCCTTGCAAAAAATGATGATTTATGATCCATCGAAGAGAATCTCAGCCAAAAAAGCAATGCAACATCCTTATCTTGATGATCTTGACAAATCTCAATTCTGATTGAAGTCATTGTAAAAGAGGTGTGAAGATTAGCGAGGGAATCTCAAGTTACTCATTTGAAGTTAAAATCATCATGAGTACCTATGATGTATAAATTATAAGAGAATCTTAAATGTATGAGTGACATTGTAAAAGATTTGTGAGAATGGAGTACCTAAGGCATTGTGCCTATGGTGCAAGGCACCTGGGCCTTCATTTTGTAAAAGGGATTTAGTATGTAGTGTCTTTATGTTCAAGGTCATGTTTTTGTTTTGAAATAAGGACTTTAAGACCATGTTGCAATTTTTTGGGTCGGTTTTGATTAGGAGGAGTCATTTTGAGTCAATTTGGTAAAGTTGCAAAAATTGTACATTTGGAGGATTGAATAACAAAGATTCACTACTTTCTACATTTTCCTACATTGAATTTTGTTGCTACAACAACTTGTATATTTTGGTATGACTTGGAAGTGCTCATTTGTGCATTAGAATTGATGGAGTAGTGAACTACCTTTCATTTTTCATCTTGTCTCATTTGATTTCATCGAGATTTGAGTGAGTTATAGTGTTTTGATACCTTGCTCTGCATCAATATAATTAGCATACAGTCTAACTTATTATTAAAACAAATCAACCTAATGATTATATATCAATATCAATATAGCATATAGTCTATTGAAATAAATATTTGTAATGATATTTACTCAAATATTGAAATTTATTGCTGCCCTCAAAAATTTGTAATTCAAGCAACATAATCCCTTAACAGTCCAAATTACAAAAGGAAAACAATCTTTGACGACCTATTACTCGGATACCGTGTTATTTCTGGGCATTTCATCTAAGGCATCGAGATCACGTAGTGCACCTCTACAATAACCTCTCTCGGTTTTTGTTATCTCAAAGTCATTTTTCCATGGTGTCTAATTTTGACTTGATGGAAAAAGTGTCAATTGCAAACAATGTAAAGTTGCAAAGTGGTGCAGCTTTCATTCTGCAACTTGTGTGACCAAACGAACTATTCCAACACATCTAAATGGGTACATTTACACTATGAATGATCCTCTTTCACACCCAAACATGCAGAATCGCTCTGAGCTATGTTCAATTGGATCGATCTCTTAAGAGTCCAAAGTGCAAAAGGGCATAATTCTTTGACGAGCTATTACTCAAAAACTATGACACCTATGAACTCTTTGTCTCAACCCATGGGATCATTTTGGGCCCCTCTACAATAACCTCTCTCTTGGTTTTCTTATCTCGGATTTATTTTCTCGTGGTGTCCAATTTTCAATTTCTGGAAAAAGTGTCAAATGCAAGCAGTGTAAAGTTGCAAAGTGGTGCAACTTTCATTTTGTAAGTCATGTGACCAAATGAACTATTCCAATGCATCCATATGGGTAAATTTATATGAGGCATGGTCCTCTTTCACACCAAAACATGTGGAATCACTTTGAGCTACGTTCAACTGGCTCGACCCCTTAACGGTCCAAAGTGCAAAAGGGTATCAATCTTTGATGAGCTATTACTTAGAAATTATGGCGCTTATGAAATTTTTGTTTAAGCCTATAGGATCATGTTGGGCCCCTCTACAATAACCTCTCTAGGTTTTTGTTATCTTGGAGTGGTTTTCCCGTGGTGTCCAGTTTTCACTTGATGGAAAAAGTGTCAAATGCTAGTAGTGAAAAATTGCAAAGTGGTGAAAATTTTGTTCTGCAACTCATGTGGCCAAATAAACTACTCCAACATGTCTCAATAGTTATTTTTATGCTAGGCATGGTCCTCTTTCACACCAAAACACATGGAATCACTATGAGCTACGTTCAACCAGATCGATCCCTTAAGAGTCCAAAGTGCAAAATGCTTGCAAACTTCAACATGTTCTTACTCGGATACCGTGATGCTTAGAAAATTTTTGGCTAAGCCTATCGGATCACATTGGGCCACTCTACAATCTCTTAGTTTTCACTATCTCGAAGGCATTTTCCTGTGGTGACAAATTTTTCACTTGGAGAAAAAGTTTTCAAATGCTAGTTGAAAGTTGCAAAGTGGTGCAACTTTCATTATGCAACTCGTGTGACCAAACGGATTGTTCCAATGCATTTGAATAGGTATATTTACACTAGGTATATACCTCTTTCACACCCAAACACGCGGAATCACTCTGAGCTACGTTCAACCAGATCGATCCCTTAAGAGTCCAAATTGCAAAATGGCTGCAAACTTCATCATGTTGTTACTTGAATATCGTGATGCTTAGAAATTTCTCATCTAATCCAATGGGATCACGTTGAGCCCCTCTACAATAACCTCTCTCGATTTTCGCTATCTTGGAGGCATTTTCTTGTGGTGGTGAATTTTCACTTGAGGAAAAAGTTATCAAATGCAAGTAGTTGAAAGTTGCAAAGTGGTGCAACTTGTGTTCTGCAACTTGTGTGACCAAACGGACTATTACAACACGTCTAAATAGGTATATTTACGCTAGGTATGGTTTTCTTTCACACCCAAACATGCAGAATCACTCTGAGCTACATTCAACCAAATTGATCCCTTAAGAGTCCAAAGTGCAAAATGGTTGCAAACTTCAACAAGATGTTACTTGAATACTATAACACTTAGAAACTTCTTGCATGATCCTATGGGATTGCATTGTGCCCCTCTACAATAAACTCTCTCAATTTTTGCTATCTCAAAAATATTTTTCCGTTGTGGCAAATTTTCACTTGGGGAAAAAGTTGTCAAATGCAAGTAGTTGAAAGTTGCAAAGTGGTGCAACTTTGGTTTTGCAACTCATGTGACAAAATGGACTATTCCAACACATCTCAATAGGTATATTTATGCTAATAATAGTCCCCTTTCACACCCAAACGTGTGGAATCGCTTCGAGCTACGTTTAACTGAATCGATCCCTTAAAAGTCCAAAGTGCAAAATAGCTGAAAACTTCAACATGTTGTTACTTGGATACTATGAAACTTAGAAACTTCTCATCTAATCCTATGGGATCATGTTGTGCCCCTCTAAAATAACCTCTCTCTATTTTTTCTATTTTAGAGACATTTTTTTTTGGTGGGGAATTTTCACTTGGGGAAAAAGTTGTTAAATGCAAGTAGTTGAAAGTTGCAAAGTGGTGCAATTTTTATTTTGCAACTCGTGTGACCAAACAGACTGTTCCAAAACATCTGAATAGGTATTTTTACATTAGGCATGGTCCTCTTTTGTACCCAAACATGTGGAATCGCTCTGAGCTACGTTCAACCAGATCGATCCCTTAAGAGTCCAAAGTGCAAAATAACTACAAACTTCAACATGTTGTTATCTGGATACTATGATGCTTAGAAAATTCTCATCTAATCCTATTGGATCATGTTATGCCCCTCTACAATAACCTCTCAAGGTTTTCTCTATCTCAAAGGTATTTTCCCGTGGTGGGGAATTTTCACTTAGGGAAAAATTTATCAAATGCAAGTAGTTGAAAGTTGCAAAGTGGTGCAACTTTCGTTCGGAAAACTCGTGTGACCAGAAAGACTATTCCAATGCATCCAAATAGGTATTTTTACATTAGGAATGGTCCTCTTTTTCACCCAAATACGTGGAATCGCTTCGAGCTACTTTCAACCAGATGGATCCCTTAAGAGTCCAAAGTGCAAAATGGCTACAAACTCCAGCATGTTGTTACTCAAATACCGTGATACTTAGAAACTTCTCGTTTGATCCTATGGGATTGCACTGTGACCCTCTACACTAACCTCTCTCATTTTTTTCTATCTTAGAGGCATTTTCCCGTGGTGGTGAATTTTCACTTGCGGAAAAAGTTGTCAAATGCAAGTAGTTGAAAGTTTCAAAGTGGTCCAACTTTTGTTCTGCAACTTCTGTGACCAAACGGATTGTTCCAATGCATCCAAATGGGTACGTTTATGCTAGGAATTATCTTCTTTTCCACCCAAACACGCGAAATCACTCTGAGCTACATTCAATCGGCTCAGTCCCTTAAGGGTCCAAAGTGCAAAAGGGAAGCAATTTTGACGGACTATTACTCAGAAATCGTGATACTTACGAACTCTTTGTCTAAGCCTACAAGATCATGTTGGGCCCCTCGACAATAACCTCTCTCAATTTTTTTTTATCTCAGAGTTGTTTTTCCATGGTGTCCAAATTTCACTTGATGAAAAAAGTGTCAAATGCAAGCAGTGTAAAGTTGTAAAGTGGTGCAACTTGTTTTGCAATTCATGTGACCAAACAAACTACTCCAACACATTCTGATAGGTACGTTTACACTATACATGGTCCTCTTTCACACCCAAACACACAAAATCACTTCAAGCTACGTTCAACTAGCTTGATCCCTTATGATGGCATGCAAAACAATCGAAAAGAGAAACATACACACAACGGTTGAGAAGTCCGAGTTTTCCACACAAAAAACATATGATCATCCTCAAGTCTAGCAAGTGCAAGAAATTTTTCAATTATTTTCCTTTCCCTTACAACAGTATACAACCAATTGTAAATGTGTACAATGGTGGAACTTTGAAACATTTTATTTTTCCTCAATTAACAACTTTGGTTGTGAAGTATTTTCATTTGCAATGCTTTTCTATGCTTGAAAATTAGAGCCTGAGAGAAACAAGTGATGCTCTCGCGTACATTTATTATTTGGTGTGATAAATAAATTTTCCACCGTTGAGTCCATTTCTTATATGTATTATAAATTATAACTTGATTTCTCCCGAGTCCATTTCCTATACAAGAAATAATATTGCAAAAAGTTGACATATAAATCTTTCGACATGTTTATATGGTGTTTGTATGATAATGTGTCAAGAAGTTAACTACTTCATCTACTATGAATATTATGTTTTGCAAGTGTTGTGAATATTATGTATCCTTTGCTTAATTGAGTTGTTCCAATCAAAGGATTAAATATATTGGAATATTTTTATGAAACATTTCATAGAATACCAATTGAAAACATGTTTTTTGCTTTTAGATAAAGCATTTCATGGAACTCTTTGGATTAAAGTGAATTGAGATATGTAAGAACAAGGGAGCATTAGGAAATACATCGCTCAAGTATCTTAAATAAGCCTTCTCTCTCGTTGCAATTTTGTGTGGATTATTACTTTCAAAGTATTGGCAATGCTTTGCCTATTTTCTAGTTGGCAGTTTCCATTCTAAAAGGCTCATCTCTTGATATATTCTATACTCATTCTTAATCAATTATCAAGTTAATAATCAATGCATTTATTTAAAGTTAATCTTTTCTTTTCAATTTGTGCAATTTTGGAATTTTTAATTCTACTAGTATTCCTAGAAATATTGAAGTTATTTAGCATCGACTAATAAAGTTGTTTAGCATCAATCAATTAATATTCAAGACAAACCATGAAGGATAGTAATGATCAATGCTAGGGCTAACCAATTAATAAGTATACATGTGAATAAGTCAAGCATGTACATGTGAATAAGGGAAGGACAAGTACTCAAAAACATGTAAGCCTTGAAGTATACACACAAATACATAGTATACGCAAATTAATACAAAGTATGTGCATGAATACAAGGTATACACATGAAAACACATAAGTCACAAAGTATACATTGGAATACATGTAAGTCACAAAGTATACATGTAAGTTGTAAAGTATACACTTGAATACACGTAACTCATATCTATTGAACCATGGATTTATAATGCAAATATGGACACCATTGATAAAAAAAGATTTGTATTAACCAAATATCCATGTAGGCATACATCAATATATGTCGATACAAGTATAAAATATAGGTACAAAATAGCCATATAGGCTTACGATAATGCCATATAGGCATGCAATGTCAAATATATCCAATACAAAATATGTACAAAAATGCCATATAGGCATACAAAAAAGGACTCTGGAATCAAAATTCATCGCTCTTCGTGCTCTCAAAATAAACTCTTTCCCTTTGCTTTTCAATTGAATGGAAATACGTCTATCAATCGTTTATGTTGCGTTCGAGGAGTGCTCTTGGTGCTCTCGGTGCTCCTCCTAGGGTTTAGTTCTTGGTCAAGTCTTATCTATTACAATAAGAAGTAAAGACATTAATATATAGAAATTACATTAAAAAAATGATATATTTAACAAAATAATCACTTACCACCATCTAATGATCACTCTCCATGAGGAAAATATTGATATGCCCATGTTGAGGCATGTTGAAGTCTTGTATAAACCATCCAAATAGAAATTAAACTACGAGTCAATAATGGTTTGATTTTTCACTAACATCTATAACAACGAATGTAAGTTTAAATTTAGTAATTTCCTCATACCTCATCTATCAGAGCCATCAAGGATTCTATAGTAGATGAAACACCGATCTCCATTCCCATTTGAACATTCAGAGGTATTTTCACTTGCAACATCTGAAAATAAAACAATAAATTATTCAATCACAAAAACTACAATAGCGATCCACATCATAACTTATAATGTATGAGATAATGAACAAAATTTTGAGTACTTATTAAACTATATATTTCTAAATATCATGCTTACTATTTTCCCTATCCATATCTTGTTCGAAAGTACGTGTTTTTAGGCTTTTACCCATAGCATCAAGCCGGTGAACCATTTGATAAAATGCTTTCGTAGACATATATGATAATTGTGATGGCATAGAGAAGGCAATGAACTATTTGGAAAAATGCATCAAAGAAATGGGGTCTCATGGTGATGGAATGCCAATACAAACAAATGCATGGCATGGCATTCCATCACCATAAGACCGCATTTCTTTCAAACATTTTTTCAAATAGTTCATTGCCTTCTCTATGGTATTATTGCTTACTATTATGCTTTGATAGAATTTTTTCCAAGCATCCATAGTTTGTTGGAAAGCACCTATTTTAGGATTTTAGCCATAGCAGCAAGGAAGTGAGTAGTTTGATAAAATGCTTTGGTACACATGTATGGAAAATGTGGTATCATAGAAAAGGTGGTGAGCTCTTTGAAGAAATGCCTCGAAGAAATGAGGTCTCATGGTGATGGAATGGAATTCCATCACCATGAAACCACATTTCTTTGAGGCACTTTTTCAAACTACTCACTCCCTTGTCTATGTTATTTCTTACTATTATGCTTTGATATATTTTTTCCAAGCATCCATAGTTTGTTGGAAAGCACCTTTTTTAATATTTTAGCCATAGCAATGAGGAAATGAACTACTTGATAAAATTCTTTGGTACACATGTGTGGAAAATGTGGTAGCATAGAAAAGGCGGTGAGCTATTTGAAAAGGTGTCTCAAAGAAATTGGGTCTCATGGTGATGCACATCACCATGAGACCACATTTCTTTGAGGCATTTTTTGAAACAACTCGTTGCCTTGTCTATGTTATTACTTACTATTATTCTTTCATATATTCCTTCCAAGCATCCATAGCATAGACAAGACAGTGAACTTTTTAAAAAGATGCCTCAATAAAAAGTGGTCTCATGGAATTCCATGACAAGAAAATGCAATTGGAAGCTGCTCCTACTTATTACTTATGCTATGTGAAGTAATTGCATCACTACTTATGTTGACTTTCTAAAAAAATATATTGTAGTTGAAATTTTGTCATCTATCAACATCTAGTTATTAGTTATGGAATGTGAAGTACTGCTTTGAGTTTTAAAGATGTGCAATGCAATGTAATCAACAATATGAATATAAAATACACAAATCTATTAAGTACAATTAATTAGTTAAACTCTTTATTCTATTACCTACGTGTAGGTTTGATTGACTAAATCCACTGGCACTAGGAGGTGTTCCCTCGAAACCTCCAATATTAGCCTATTCAACATCCAAAATCACAAATTAAAATACCATTCATAAAACAATGCTATTAACATTTAATAAATTTATAATTGTTTACTAGTTACATACCTCAACAATATGTGTAGTGGTGAAATAAGCAGGTGTAGGGCTGGTGTATCCAGTATCAACACTACGACCCTACAATTTTATTAAAATCATAAAACTAAATTAGTTAATCTTACATTTCAAAATCAAAATTTAATAAATTAAATTCAATGAACATGCTAACTTTTACCTGAGTATCAATGCCATAGGCCTCATGTAAAATGTTAGCTACCCTCACCATCTCCATAGCTGTAGATGGATCATGTGTAGCAGCATCCTGAGTGTTAGTGGGGTCATATGAACAAGTCTCCATGTAAGATTGACACAAATGGGATCGAAGCCCACCACTCGAAGACTCCCCTAGATGGCATTGTAGAATAGGGTTGGCATGCTAGATGACACTTTGGGTCAAAGAGCTGATGGCCTACAAAGTATTTATGTCAGCACTCTCCTTCGTGATGGAAGGGATAATGATGTGCTCATGAGGCAGCCTGGTGAGAAGTCATCTCCCTTGCCATGTAAGATCCTGCTATGCATTGAGTCTATCTTGAGCCGACCCCCCACCTCTCCCTTGGAAGTCCCTCATATCAAAATAATTTGGGATTTTGTTCAAGATGAACTTACAGTATACTTTCCTAAGGAAATACTATGGGACTTCACAATTGTTGCATGGTGGGTAATCAAAAACCATGTACCACCTATCCCAAAACAAGTTCCTAATCTATTGATGGTGGCACCAATGAATAGGAAACCTCTTCGCATTGAGGGTAAGATTTGAATTTGTGTGTGGGTCAGTGAATAATGAGCACAAATCAAATTTTGTAATTTTTAAATCTTTTACATCTTTATATGATAATTTATCTTGGTAATAAGGCCTAGCCACCTGCCTCTTATCTTGCAAACCAATTATTTTTTGCTAATTGAATCTACATGTTTTAACATTTCTTTGAGTGAAGTTGCCAAGGTCATTCTTTCCACGGTTGAACCATTTGGATCGTTCAACCTCCTGATTAAATCCTCAATTTGTTTTTTATTGTTCTCAATTTCACTCATTAAGTTTTGTTGAGTGCTAGAAGGATGTTGAGGGATTGGTGGAAAATATTGTTGTTGTAGCTGATTAACTTGAGGATTTTGTTGTTGTTGTGCTTGTGCTTGTTGAGGATTTTGTTCCTCTTGTTGTTGTTGTGCTTGTTGAGGGTTTTGAGGAGGGTTTTTAGGTTGATTAACATCTCCTACAAATTCAAAAAATAAATATCAAAAACAACCTAAAACTAACAAATTCAAAACAAAAAAAAAAAAATCCTTGCCTCTCACACCTCCTCGTCGACATGGCGGCATCCTCGTGATGAAACAACTATTGATGAAGAATTTTGAAAAATACATCCTCCCAGAATGCGAGTTTAAAAAATGGGGTTTTTGGCCACACGGAAGAGAAAAAACATAGTCGAATGCAAGAATGAATTTGATTTGCCTTTTTTTTTTGCTTTTAATCAGTCATAACACGAGCGCATTATAACACGCTTGCATTATAATGTGCTCATGTTATGGTCTCTTTGTGGTCGAGCCTCGAGCTTGAAACAACAAGCCATAACATGAGTGAGTTATAATGCGCTCGCGTTATTGGTTTTCAAAACTTTTTAAAAAAAATTTCCACAAATTGGCTACCCATCTTCATGCACCCGCCCCACTTTTAGTTTTAAAAAAAAAAAAATCAAAATTATTTTCATTTTCATCTTCATTTTCATCTTCATTTTCATTTTCATTTTCATTTTCATTTTTATTTTCATTCTCATCTTCATCTTCATTTTCATTTTCATTTTCATTTTCATTTTCATTTTCATTGTCATCTTCATTTTCATTTTTATTTTCATTTTCATTTTCATCTTCATTTTCATTTTAATTTTCATCTTCATCTTCATTTTTATTTTCATTTTCATTTTCATTAAGAGGATTTTCATTTTCATTTTCAACAACAATTTGACTCAAATCTTGAACTCTACGAATATTATCAATGTCAACATTGTGATATCCAACATTTTCTAAATCTCTAAAAAACAACATTTCCATGAGGCTCAAAGTTGGATTTGAAGACGTACCTGGACTTGTGCCTATTGAAACATTCTCCATAGCATTGGAAGGGATATTTGAAGACATACTGGGAGTAGTTTGTATATTCATATTAGTTTTCGCATTCACCTCTTGCAAGTTTGCATCGTCTACATCCATGGTCTCCTTAATGGTTTTTATCTTCAATAGATGTGGAATTCGATGCTTCACCATCATTCATTGATCAAATTCTCACTCTTCTTTCTCTTTGTCTTTGTTTCTCCTTCTCTCTCTTTGCTTGAATTTCTTCAGGGGTCAATACCTTCCTATCTTTCCTCTCATTCCAACATTGTGATCCCATGATTGAATTTTTTTGAAGTATACACAAATGAATGTCAAAAACTTGAGTCTTCCTTGTTTTTTCCTCCTTCAAACAAGTAGCAATTGTTCACAAAATTCCTCTTCCTCCTTCAAACAAGTAGCAATTGAACAAATTTCCTCTTCCTCTTTCAAACAAGTAGCAATTGAACAAAAATCCTCTTCCTCCTTCAAATAAGTAGTAATTAAACTAAACTCCTCTTCCTCCTTCAAACAAGTAACAATTGCACGAAATTTCTCTTCCTCCTTCAAACAAGCATCTCAATAAAATAAAATTTCTCATCCTCCTTCGAAAAAAATAGGAATTCAACAAAATTTCTCTTCCTCCTTCAAACAAATAGCAAATAAATAAAATTCATAGATTTCTTCTTTGAAAAAAAATACCAAATGCACAAAATTTCTCTTCCTCCTTCAAACAAGTAGCTCAATTAAACAAAACATTTCATCCTCCTTTGAAAGAAAATACGAATTCAAAAAGATTTCTCTTCCTCCTTTGAAAATAAATAGAAATTCAACAAAATTTCTCTTCCTCCTTCAAACAAGTAGCAATTAAATAAAATTCCTCTTCCTCCTTTGAAAATAAGTAGAAATTCAACAAAATTATTTTGTCACAGCGTCCCAATGATGCCTCCTTACAAAATTGAAAAAATCCCAACTTGAAGAGCTTCAACAAGAAAAAAAGTAATATAAAATAGGGAATATATCACAGTCAGCCATACAAAATGATTCTTAGACTCGAGATGCCCCTTTTTGACAATAAAATAAAAAATAATTTGGGATCCCATTTAAGAAACGAGATTCCATTCCATTCCAATAGATCCTCTACTAAATGGGATCCCGTTTATTAAATAGGATCCTATTCCATTTTCAATAATTGAATTGGAAACGAGATCTCGTATACTAAACGGGATCCCATTTTTAAAAATCTAAAATGTAGGCTAGGTTTTTGCTTTGTTGATGGGTTTAGGAAAAGGTTTGGGGGTTCGAACCTAGGCCTTGGATCTGGTTTGACCTGCAAGTTGAAGGTCCTAGCAATGTCACGAAAAAATACTGACTTTGGGCATACATCTGAAGGCTTTTTTTGCAAAGTTTTTCAATGAAATTAAAACCCACTATAGATTAGACAATGTAGATTCCAAATATGTAATTTTTTTACAATTGGATTATTATTTTTATTTTTCCTTCAATTTTTGATTAAACAAATCCATATTCTTGAATTATCAAGGTTTTTTAGTATTTTAATAAATTTTGTCAACATAACATTTTCACGAATGAATTGCACGAAAGCGTACTTTAGACAATTCTTTCAATTAAAAAAAATCAAGAAATCATAAGTTTAGGTCATCTTATGCATGACGTACATGATGATTTTTTAAAACACGAAATATGACCAGTAAAAAATTAACAAAAAAAATCAATAAAAAATTACAAAAAAATATGTAAAGTGTGCCTCATTCAGTTACAACTATTTTCCCAAAAGGATTTAGAAAAATATGTTTATTTAGATTAAAATATGGATGATGTACACATGCATGGTATGTTAAAAAAAACTTACTTTTAAACAATGGTTTTTAGAAATGCCTATTGAAAATCAATTTGTATCATCTAGGTATTGAAATAAATTACATATTTGGAAACTAGACTCCAAGTACTACATTTTATGATTAGTGACTTTTTTTCAATATTCCATCTCTAAATGCTTTAAACTTTTAGGTCAAATGTGTTGAACTATGAAAATTATGGAAACACACTTCCACTAAAAGGACAAAAAGTGGACTCAACTTCTTGCACACACCTGATTATAAATGCTAATCCTTGAATTATGTCTCATTAATGCATTTTATATTAGAATAAGCAAAACCCATATAGTTCATAGGTTGTGTTAATTATTTTTAGTTCTTGATGCTATGAAAACACATGTTTTCCTTCAATAAAACTTGAAATAAAACCTCCCTTTGAAACAGTATTGTGTGAGTTTCTAAAAATTGAGTTGTGCAAAGAATAGATCAATTTTTGAGAGAATTGTGAATTAGGAGAGCAGTTACAAGGTCTTTTATCATTGGTGCATCACCTCCTAGGTCAAGTTTAAACTTAAATTTTAGTTTTCCATCCCTTTTCCATTCAAACTAGCAAGATTTAGGAGGTACATCAGGGTAACCAACCCAATTTGGAGGTTCATATTTTCCATAGACAACCCACATTCTAAAGATGATCCAATGTTTCATAGGATAGCTGAGTTTCACACTTAGCTAAGGGTGTTATCATTGTGAAAACACTAAATTTATGGCTTCAACCCACTGATAGCCATCAATTCCATGCATTAGATATGAGGTGGATCTTATCGCACTTTTCTCATGCACTTACACATCTTCACACACTTCCATAATTATCTTCTCATCTTTGATCTTCTATGTATATCATCCACATGCTTGCAAATATAAATTAAGTCATCGATAAACAAGAAATTATGAAACTTGTAGCATGTCAGCCTACATATCCATTAGCGGTATACAAAAATGATAAAACATTATTTACATTTATCCCATATGAGTCAACATGAACCATATAATATCTTGAAATAATCCATAAACTCCACTCACACTTGAACTTGTGATATAGTTGGTTTTGGATGCTTATCTTCACAAAATGACTTGAAACAATTGTGTGGTAGTGGAAACAAGAAAGCTCTTCATGTGCCCCATATCTTAGACACAATGAGACATGTGGAGTGTCCACAAAAAATCATACTAGTAAACTTCACAATCTCCTATTGGTGCAAGTATCCAAACATATATTTAGATGAAGATTAAGCATCTAGAACCAACTGTATCAAACTATTAGTTTGAAAATTAAACTTGTAGAGCACCAGATCACGTGAAACTTCAATATAATATACATTAGACATCACTGAGTATGTCCTCAAAACCTCTTTGCCAAAATTTCACATCCAAAGGAATGCAGAGCATTCCAACATTATGATACTAACACTTGTAACTTTCACTGCAAAAGGTATATTGATATGAAAACTTGGATATAACACCTTCACATCTCCATGAGATTAACTTCTAAACCGTAAGACATAATCTTGCTTGGCTAAAGGATGCAGACCAAAATACTATGCCTTTGCCTTAGATTATATACAATGAATTCCTAAGATAAAACTTCTAAAACTTGTCAGTGAGTGTGGTACACCAAGTTGGTAAAATATCATTGTAGGAAACTTGAAAACACATCAATACATGTGTACCCACAACCACATCATACTTAAAGGCAACATACATACTACTAATATTCCACATTGCTGCAATGCCAACTTGCACCATTAGATATCTCCACACACAAACAATCTCCAGAGCATATAAACTCTTAATAATACTATTGACATTAATGACAACCAATCTTATCAAGTTGCAACAAAAAATTGATCAACCTCTTCATCACTTGACATAGTTTGAGCAACATCTTCCTCCTCGGGCCTATTTTCTGAAAGTTATTAAGAATTTATCATGTAATCCACCAATGACTACATACCAATTGGCATCTCAGGGGCTATAATATGATGGAGTATTAATTGAGAAGATGTGTTCACTTGCTGAATTAGTTGTTCAATCCCTTTATTACTGTGCCTTTCTTCTTTTGAGGACTTATTTATGAATTAAAAATCATCAAAACTATCAAGTAATTTCACTATCATTTCAAAAGGAATGGGATATTTGAAAAGGCTCCTTTGTAAGAAGGAAGTGTCATCTTCCTTTTTCCCTCATTTTTTCCAATCATAATCTATTGTTGCTTCCTCTCCTTTTCTTGCTCATTTGTTATGTAATTTCTAATCACATCATTGGAAGCATTAAATTTTTGATAATAAGGTAACCTTACTACCTTTAGTCTCATTTCATCATGGTGATGTCAAATTTCATCCTACACCCTTAAAAAATAGAGGGTAGGACCTCTAATCCTTCTTTAGTTGTAACAGTGAAATCTAAGAAATGCATCCTAGTAGGGATGTGAGATCCTTTCTTGATTAATCTAAAATGAAACTTATCTCTAGATTCATGTAGCTACCACATGATCTCCATAAATGCAATTCTATCAGACACAAACTTAGTAAAATAATGAGGTTGTACTAGGGTACCATAAACCATAATAATTGTACAATTAGTATGAAGGTACCAATCCCCCTAGTTATGGTCAATGTCTTTTTCTTGATAAAATTGTAATGGCATAAGGAATCTGATAACCTTATCTAATAATTTTTGGTTTGATTGAAGGCTTGGGTTTTGCAGAATATCTTTCCCAAAAATATTTTCAAAAGCCAAGTAGTTTGCATAAGGGAAATGAGGATCCCACATATATATTCACATTTGGACATGCAACTTGTTACCATATTCATTAGTCATCCTTAAATTGAAAGGGTTGCTCCATATTTTCATTCCTCTATAATACCAAGTGGCACAATAAGGAATACTACTTGAAATATAATCCAACCTTGGGGTCTTTCAAATCCTTCAATTGTTTGTGAATACCTTTTGAAATGTATGAGGAAAAAATAAAACGCTTGTTAAGATCTTTGTGTTGAATGTCAATAATAAGCATCATCATATGAAATATAATTTGAACCCTATAATATTCCCCTAATAATTGGCATAAAACAAAGTATGCATTTATGAAATAGTCTTTGAAGATATCAAAATCAATTGGCGGCTCAACTTCATCTTTTGCAAACTTAACCAATTTTCTATCTATCCCTCTTCTCTTGTGATGAGGTAACCACATGACTCTAAAACTATGCTTACCCATTTCAAATTATTTTTTCAGAGCTCCAAAATCTATACCTATATTGGCTTCAACATTTAATCCAAAGGAATCTACAATAATTTATCTTCATATTTCTAGTAATGGAGCTCCTTTGCTACTCCTAATTTCCCTATTCTCGTTTCCATAGATCTATACTAGGTCTTTGATTAGGTTTATTAAGATAAATAAATTTGGGACTACTAATTTTATCAAATCTTGGGTCCATAGGTTTGAAATTCGTCAGTCAAATTTTCTTCTTTTATACCCATACTTGAACAGACTCCAACCTTATTGAGGAATAATTATATATCTCATTTGAGGTTCTCTATAAATTAACCTATCTATTAAAATAACAATACCTTGAGCATGCTTCACCCATTTTTTTGATCTAGGTAACTGTTTCATTAAGTCATCTTCTAGGAATCTCTTCATTTCTCTTGACTTTGTGCTTAACTCACTCATTTTGAAAGTTTTCCAACAACTAGGCTTTTTTGAAATATTTCTTGATTACTCTAGGGTTTCAATTTCTTTTATAATTTCTCATCATACAATTCAAGACCCTTTCTTTACACCCCTTAAGATAACTCATGAGAAATTTTTAAAATTACAAGCTTATAGAAAAAAATAGAACAACTTACCTATTAAAATGCTTGAAAACACTAGCTTCATTTGCACAAATTTTCTTTAGGAGCTTAAATTATTGTTCAATACTCAAGAATTATTTTATTACAATGATAATAAAAAATTACTTGTTTTGTTTCTTTAAAAAAATAGTAGCTAAGCCTTAATTACTAGAGTAAATGCTCGCACAAATGAAATCAGTTGTCTGTAAGTAGTTGTTTCCAATTTTGAATTACAATCATTGATCTTGAAATGTCATGTCATGATGGACAATCAACAAATTCTGAAAGCCCATTACATAAATTATTTGAATTTCTTTTGATGAATACGTGGTATGAAGGAACTAAGTGCCATAATGAGAAAAATATGTGCGTCCCTCTACTTCTCAGTTGCCAAGGCATTAGTGCATTGATGGAATATTTATTTTGAAAAATGTGCTATAAAAAGTGTTACAAGTATGAATGAGTATGGTGGTGTTGTCATTAATGTTTTCATTGATATCAATATAATACAAGTTGTTGCAGAGAAAGGAATCAAGTGATTGCAGGTGATACATGTATGGTTGAGGTATTGTAGAGATGTTGTGAGTAAATGGAGCTATATTTATAGTGTTATAGGTGTGCTGATATGATGATTTATCAAGTGATTTTGAGAAAATAAATAAATAGTGAAGACAAAATTGTGTGTGTGTTCTAAATGTGCTCTGATAATGTGCTATGCACTTCTTCTGTGTTGATCATATGCTTGTGTGGATCTGGAGTGTTATTTATTGGCTTCCTTGGGTGATATATCCTGAGTTATTGCTTTTGGGTTGATGAAGAGTGAAAGTTGTGTTCACCAGTTTGTGAATTGGTTTGGCAGAGTTGTTTGTTTATGGATTGGGAGAAATGTTTCTACTCCATAGTCCTCTGATAGTTTGTCTAAGGTATTGTGGATCTAGAAGAAGTCTTGTAATGGTGTTATCTATGTTCTAGCAAAAGTGCTCATGGTTTGGTGCTCCGAAAGACTAGTTCCAGAGTTAATTTATGTATCTATATAGTCTGGTTGGATTGATGGAAATTATTCTATGTATAGAATTTTTTGTAATTACTATGGATGAATCTGAAGGCTTCTAAGAGGTGTTCCATTGTATGGTGAAGTGTGTTATGTGATCCACGTGTTATCTTCTTGTTGCAAATGCATGTATTTCAATGTTCATTGGTGTTTTCATTAGGTTTGGCCGACCTGGTGTTTACACGTTATGTGAAGGATAAGTATCAATTAAGGAAGGATGTGATTGATCCAAGATATTATCTTGGGTCTTGGTTAAGTATTTATTTATTCCATTACCATTCTTATCCACCACATGAATGTTGATTCGTCGACCTAATTTGAATTTGTAAAATAAAGAATGCGTAGCCGAACTTGGAGAAAGTTTCTAAGATCAAAGATGGTATAAATACACATCAAGATGTTGTGTGTGAAAGTGAATTAAGGAAGCAATAATTTAATGTGTTTGACTCCTGAAAGAAGTGAGTTGATGGTGTATGCAATTCTTTGATTAAGGTTGTGAATGTGTGGAAGCTATTGTGGTGGATTTTTTGTTCTTTCTTTATCTCTAGCTAGTGAGCCTCCCTTCTGCATAGTGAGTCCTATTTTTAGGCCATGAGCCTTGTATCCAGACAGTGAGTCCTATCTTGGGTAGTGAGCCCTTTGGTAGTGAGCCTTTATATCCGGTTTTGCAATTACTATTATATTGTGAGTTAATCCTCACCGTAGTTTTTCCCTTATTGGGTTTTCCATGTAAATCTAGTGTTTCTTGTGTTGATATTACTTTCTATTATTTTCACTTCATGCTCATACTTAATAATAGATTAAAGTGGATGTGGAGTTGATAATTTTTTGAAATTTGTGAATGAGATTGGTGATAACTTATTCACCCCCACTCTCAATTATCTTGTGCATTTAGACAATTGGTATCAAAGCTTTGGTTCCTCGAAGAAGAGCTTAACCACTTGAGGTAGATCCGTTGGTGCAAAAATTTTCAATCCCTGTGTTTAATGGATTTGACTACGATGATTGGAAAGTGCAGATGAGAGTTTACTTGATCTCCCTTGGCTTCAAGAATTGGAAAGTTGTTGACACAAAATATGTCAAGCCACCAAGTGGTCCTTCTTTTGTAGATGAGATTTCTACCTATGAGGAAAATGAAAAAGTCAGGTATGCAATCTATAGTGCTTTATCTAAGACTGAGCAGACAAAATTTATTTCATTAGGCATTGCTTTTGAAGTGTGGGAAAATTTGAAATATATCTATGAAGGAAATAATAGAGTCAGATTATCAAAGAAGCTAACAACAAAGCACAAATATGAGAACTTGAAAATGGAAGAAGGTGAAGACATTGCAAGCTACTTTTAGAGGGCTGATATTGCAGAAAATGAAGTCAAAAATCAAGGTGGCACTCTAACAGATGAAGATGTAATAGAGAATATTTTGGTGACCCTACCAGAGAGCTATAGTGACAAGATCTCATCTATTGAGGAAGTGTATGATCCAAAGAAATTCACTAAAGAAAAACTATTTGGCATGTTGATTGCATTTGAGATGAGGAAGTTTGGAAAATAAAAAGAGAAAACAGAAACAACCTTCAAAGCCACTAAGACAAAAGATGATCCGAATAGTGAAGATTCAAAGGAGTTGGAAGCAAACTTTACAAGGAAGTTGAAGAAATGTACCAGTAAGTAGAAATGTATGTTACTTTTTAAATGTTTGAGTTGTGGAAATATTGGTCACTATGCTTCAAGATGTCTAAATAGAGCCATACACAAAAAGAACAGAGATAATAAAGACAAAAAGGAGAAAAATTTCAGGAAATTTTATTATGTTAGAGAAGATGCTAGAATTTTTGATGATGAATCTAATTTTGAGGATGATAAAGATGAATGTTTGTTTCTAGCCTTGGATAATATATCTATGTCTACTAACCATGAAAGATGTGCAAGGGATTGTGGTCCAAAAACAAGAAGAATGAGATGGAAGGTACTCTAGTTACTACCTTTCATGATAGACAAGATGAAGATTATTGGGTAATTGATAGTGGATGTTCAAATCATATGATCGAAGACAAAAGTAAGTTCACTAAACTTGAAAATTATGATGGAGGATTTTTCATGTTTGGAGATGATTGTGGTGCAAAGATTGTTGGAAAAGGGATAATTAGTTTTGATGGAAAACATAGTACTGATGATGTCTATTATGTTAAGGGCTTAAGGCATAATATTTTGAGTGTTGGAAAAATGTGTAGCAAAGGATTCAAACTTGTATTCTAGGATAACACCTATGAGAATAGAAAAGGGTCCAGAATTGTGGTAGCTATAGGAAGAAGAAGATATGGAAACATTTATTAGCTTAATAGTGTTGATGGTCAATATTTTGTGTCTCAAGTTAATGAAAGTTGGCTATGGAATAAGAGGATGGGACATGTAAACTTTGACAATATGATCAGGATTAGTTCAAGAAAAGTTGTCAAGGACTTGCTTAAAATCACAAAACCCACCAATATTGTTTGCAGAAGTTGTCAATTGGGAAAACAAACAAGATGCAGTTTTAAAGGAAAAGAAAAATCAAGTACTGGAATGATGGAATTGATTCATACAAACCTTCATGGTCCCACAAGAACATGAAGTCTTAATGGTGATAGATACTTTATTCTTTTGATTGATGATTATTCTAGAATGACATGGGTTACCTTTCTTAGGGAGAAAGCTCAAGCTCTAGATAGATTCAACGTTTTCAGGGCAAGGGTAGATAATGAAGTGAACTTGAGAATCAAATGTTTAAGGTCTGACAGAGGTGGAGAATTCACTTCTAGTGAGTTTAATACATTTTGTGAAGAGCATGGTATAAAGAGACATTTTTCCACCCCTAGAACTCCTTAGTAGAATGGAGTTGTAGAAAGGAAGAATCAAACTATTCAAGAGGCTACAAGGACTATGATGAAAGAGGAAAATGAACCTGATGTATACTAGAGAGAAGCAATCCACACTATTGTTTATATTCTTAATAGAGTTTAGATCAAAGGTAACAACACAAAGGCTCCTTATGAACTATGGATTGGCAAGATTCCTATTGTTAAGTATTTTAAGGTGTTTGGAAGTAGATGTTATATTAAAAGATATGATGAGAACCTTGGAAAGTTTGATGCATTATGTGATGAAGGTATTTTCAGTGGATATTCAACTAATAGCAAAGCATATAGATGCTACAATAAAAGGTTGAGAAAGATAGTTGAAATTGCAAATATAAAAGCTGATAAAGATATGCACAGACCAGTTGAAATAAGTGAAGTTGAACGAGATGAACCTATTTGTGGACAAGTACAAGAAGAGAATAAGGAATAAGAAGAAAAAATTGAAGAAGAAGAAGCTCCATAACCTTCTCCCAAGACTCCAAAATATGTATAGAAAAATCATTTGGAAGAAAAAATAATTGGAGACAAAGGAAAAGGTGTAACAAAAAGAAGAAAAGTGGTAGCAACTGAGGTAAATTTGTGTCTACTTTCTAAGATAGAACCTAAAATAGTGTGTGAAGAATGCAAAGATGAAAATTGGGTTAGAGCCATGAAAGAAGAATTACAACAGATAGAGAAAAACCAGACATGGGAATTGGTTCCTAGACTAGTAAATAAGAATGTAATTGGTACAAAATGGGTATTCAGGAATAAGATGAATGAATATGGTGAAGTAGTAAGAAACAAAGAAAGGGTTGTGTGCAAAGGTTATTCATAGGTTGAAGGAATATAATTTGAGGAGACATTTTCTTTGGTGGCAAGAATGGAGGCCATTCGGATGTTCTTGGCATTTTTTTCTCATGAAGATATCAAGGTATACCAAATGGATGTTAAGTCTTCATTCCTGAATGGAGAATTAGAAGAAGATGTCTACATGGAACAACCCAAAGGATTTCAATTATAAAATTAAAAAGACATGGTCTGTAAGTTGAAAAAGGCACTCTATGGACTTAAAAAAGCTCCCAGAGCATGGTATGCAAGGTTGGACAGATATTTGATACAACAAAGGTTCAACAAAGGCTTTGCAAATAGAAATCTCTATTTCAAAGTTGAAGGAAATAGAATGTTGATAATGGTTGTGTATGTTGATGATATTATCTTTGGAGGAAATGAGGGTATATGCAAGAAATTTGTAGAGGAGATACAAAAGGAGTTTGATATGTCTATGATTGGTGAGTTGAACTTATTTCTTGGACTTCAAGTGAATCAAATTGATAAGGACATATTCATTTCACAATCAAAGTATGTTAAAGAATTGTTGAAGAAGTTTGGAATGGATGATTCCAAACTAGTTTGTACCCCTATGGTGACCAGATGCAAACTGAGTAAGGATGACGATTCTCCTAATGTTGAATAGAGCATGTACAAATCTATGATTGGTGGACTATTATATCTTACTGCTACTAGATCAGATATCATGCATGCAGTATGTTTAGTTTCCAGATTTCTAGCAGAACCTACAGAAACACATGTTACAACTATGAAGAGGATATTTAGATATCTATAATGTACTCTGAATTATGTCTTGTGGTATCCTAAGGATATTGAATTCACTTTGAGTGCTTACATTGATGAAAATTGGGTTGGTTGTGTGGGTGACCGAAAGAGTAGATGTGGTGGTGCATTCTTTCTTGGAGGAAGGTTGGTTTCATGGCTAAGCAAGAAACATGATTAATTTATTTATCCACTATAGAGGTTGAGTACATTGCATCAACATCTTGTTGTACACAAGTATTTTGGATGAAGCAAACATTGAAGGATATAGGTGTGATGTGTGATGATCCTATCCCTATATTCTGTGATAATACAAGTGCAATAAATATTTCAAAGAATCTGGTAATGCATTCAAATACAAAGCATATATCTATCATATATCATTTCTTAATCGAGAAGGTGTTAAAGAATGAAGTCAGGCTTGAATACGTGCCTACAAAGGATCAAATTATAGATATATTTACTAAGGATCTTCCCCAGGATATTTTTGAGTATCTCAAGGAGAAGTTGGGGGTTACTGCCCCTTCTTCATTGAACTAGGTGCACATAGAGGAACATAAGTCTAGTGGATCTATAGATTCATCATTTGTCTAGATTGATGATTGGGGGCTACTCCTCAAGGGGAGTAGAGAGTATCATTGTTGTTGTATGATATGTGTGTTTTCATGGGTGCACTCCTAAGAGGGAGTGATCAGAAATTTATGGTTGAAGAATCATGTACATTGATGTCAAAGGGGGAGAGAGAATCATGTGAAAAAGCCTATCTATATCTCAGGAAGTTGAAACAGAGAGAGAATCTTCAAGGAGAAGAGAGTAGGAAAGTTGTGTAGGTTGTCTAATCTGAAAAAAAAAAAAAAAAAGCAGGAGAGTGTGTATGTTTTCTTTGATGACTTTTCACATCATGTGTTGCAATCAATGATAAAGGGGGAGATTTTTGCAAGTATGAATGAGTATGGTGGTGTTGTCATTAATGTCAACACAGTAAAGGTTGTTGCAGAGAAAGGAATCAAGTGATTTCAGGTGGTACATGTATGGTTGAGATAATGTAGAGATGTTGGGAGTACATGGAACTATCTTTATAGTGTTGCAGGTGTCCTCATAGGATGAGTTACCAAGTGATTTTGAGAAAATAAATAAATAATGAAGAAAAAATTATGTGTGTGTTTTGAATGTGCTCTGGTAATGTGGTATGCATTTATTTTTTGTTGATACTATGATTGTGTGGATCTGTAGTGTATTTTATGGGTTTCCTTGGGTAATATATCCTAATTTATAGCTTCTAAGTTGATGGAGAGTGAAAGTTGTGTTCACCGATTTGTGAACTGGTCTAGTAGAGTTGTTTGTTTGTGGACTAGGAGAAATGTTTCTACTCCAAAATCCTCTAATGGTTTGTCTCAGATATTGTGTATTTTGAAGAAGACTTTTAATGGTTTTATCTATGTTCTGGAAAAATTTCTAGCTATTTCGTGCTCTAGAAGACTAGTTCCGGAGTTACTATGTGTATCTGTATAGTCCGATTGGACCGATGGAGAGTGTTCTTTGTATGTAAGTTGTTGCAGTTGCCATAGATGAATCTGAAGGCTTCTAAGAGGTTTTCTAGTGTATGGTGAAGCATGTTTTGTGATCC
This sequence comes from Sequoiadendron giganteum, assembly GCA_007115665.2. Lineage (NCBI taxonomy): Eukaryota > Viridiplantae > Streptophyta > Pinopsida > Cupressales > Cupressaceae > Sequoiadendron > Sequoiadendron giganteum. The sequence continues at coordinate 373,243,604 of CM021108.1, read as the reverse complement.
ACATGTTATCTTCTTGTTGCAAATGTTTATAGTTTAATTTTCATTGGTGTTTTCATTAGGTTTGGCTAAACTAGTGTTTACACATTATGTGAATGATAAGTATCAATTAAGGAAGCATGTGATTGATCCAATATATTGTTTTGGGTCCTACTTAAGTATTTATTTGGTCCATTCTCATTCTTATCCACCATGAGAATGTTGATTCATTGACCTAATTTGAAGTTTCAAAATAAAGAATGTGTACCTAACCTTGGAGAAAGTTTCTAAGATCAAAGATGGTATAGATACAAGTCAAGATGTTGTGAATTGGAAGTGACAAGTGTGTGAGAAGAAAGAGTGTGCAAAAGCGAATTAAGGCAACAATAATTTAATGTTTTTGAATCCTTAAAGTAGTGAGTTGATGGTGTCTGCAATTCTTTGATTAAGGCTATGAATGTGTGGAAGTTGTTGTGGTGTATTTTTTGTTATCTTTCTTTATCTGTAGGCAATGAGACTCCCTTTTGGATAGTGAGTCCTATCTATAGCTAGTGAGCCTTGTATCTAGACGGTGAGTCCTATCTTGGGTAGTGAGACCTTTGGAAGTGAGCCTCTGTATCCATTTTTGCAATTACTATTGTATTGTGAGTTAATCTTCACTATGTTTTTTCCCTTATTGGGTTTTCCACGTAAATCAAGTGTTTCTTATGTTGATATTACTTTATGTTATTTTCACTTCATTCTCATAATTAATAATAGATTAAAGTGGATGTGGAGTTGATAATTGTTTGATATTTTTGAATGAGATTGGTGACAACTGATTCACCCCCCCTCTCAGTTTTCTTGTGCATTTCAACAAAAAGGATCAATAGAAACTTTCCAAGTGTCAAGATTTGAAGGAGTGTAGAGCTAGAAAATTATACTTTGTGATGAAGATGAAAGAATGTGGTACAAAGAAATAATTCTCTAAAATTAGAAAAACAACATGTGTCCCTTGAAGTCAGAGAAGGTCAAGATACCACATTTTACGTACAAATTGTAGAAAAGAAACAATGGAGTGAAGAAATCAATTGATCTAACTTGAAGCCAAGACGTATCCTCCATCTAACCAAGACCTCTCAACGCATTTTATCTTTGCGGTGGATATATGAATTTTAATTACAAATAACTTTGAGAATTAGAATGAGGACATGCCACACGTCCAATTCTCATTGGCACCACCTAGTTCATTCTACTGATGTATTTGGGATATGAAAATGTGGTCCATAGGTGTTGTGTTTTACAATAAGGAGGTGACATATGCCTCAAGTAGGGGCCACTTTTATCATAGTGCTTAAGTTATGAATTAAGACGTGATTTTAAAGATTATTTAAATTGTACTAGAATATATAGTCAATAGATAGTAAAAGGGGGTTAGTTAGGAAACGAGATAGAGACCAAGGAAAAATACTTAAGTGATTGAGAAACTAGGACAAGCAACCAACGAGAAATTATAAAAAAAGTGCAAATGGTTTCACAAGGTTTTATGATTTCTATAAAACCCTAATGTAATTACATAGAATCCCTTACAAATATGGCCAGTTTAGATCTTAGGAGCATTTTGAATGGGATAAGAGGAAAAATTTAACAAGTACCACTAGTGGCTCTTGTTGGGGATGATTTTTGTAGAGAAGCAATGTGAGGATCCAAAACTCTAGGAAGTAGATAAGGGAAAAACAAAACCAAAGACAAAAATTGGTTGTACATAGTATAGATATGATACATTGTACATTAAAAATACCTATTGCAATAAAAATAGTGTTTCAATAAATTTCAATGCATTGACAATTCCAAAAACTCACCATTCAAACTTTACAATAATTAAGAATGTTCACCATGATTTTTTGAAATAAGATAAGATCCAACCTAGAGGGCCTCAAATTTTTCATGTTTATCTTTATCTTAAGACCTTTCATTTCATAATCGAACCATATCACTTATTTAAAACTTCCTTCCTACTTCCATTTTATCAAAGAGATACTTCATTTGTTGTTGCTTTGTATTTCTCTATTGTGTCAACCTTCTTCTTTCATCCAGTTTTGTGAGCTAATTTATTTTATTTTTCATAACACCATAGATGTCCTTATCATAATATTGGATAAATTTGTAAATGGGTATCAAATTACTAATAGTTCATCTTGCTTCCAAAACATATAAAAAATCATAAGGATATTTGTTAGTGGCCTTGTTAATAGTCACTCTATGAGCCCACAATGCTAGTTTGAGCTTTGAGTCCCAAGATTTTTTGTTTTTTCATATCATCCTTTTTATGATCATCAAGATTTTGTTACTTGATTTTTCTTTTCTATTTCCCTATGGATGATAATGGGTTGAATAAGAGATACATAGTCCATATTGGAGGTAAAAAGTTGCGAATGAATAAGATCTGATGCACATTGCATTATCAGTAATCAATCTCATAAGTACTCCAAATCTAATGATAATATTTTCTAATATCAAGTCCATCACACCTTTGTTTATAAATTTCCTAGTGGGGATATATTCAATCTATTTAGTGAATTAATTTTTTGCTACAAGGATCTATTTGTGCCCACCATTGGATTTTTCTAAAATTTCTCAAATGAAGTCAATCCCCCATTGTTGAAAATGGATTTCCACAAAAAAACATTTAAGGGTAAAGTTCCAAACTATTTCAACTTACCTAAAAACCTTTGACAAGAATCATATTTTATTACTAATTTCTATGTGTTGGAAAAAAAAGTAGGCCACCAATAACTGGATCTTAGAATCCTATGTGCAGTTACTTTAGCCATAAAATTTTCTCCACAAACTCCACTATGTATATCATTCAAAATTTAGGTGGCCTATGTCTCATCTAGACATTTAAGTAGTACTAGATCCTTGTTTCTCCAATAGAGTTCACCTTGCAACACATCATACTTGATAGAGTGCAGTTCTAGTGTCCTTTTTTTAATTTTCATTCATACCTTAAAGACATGTCATATTCCATAAATAATGCACAATATCCTTGTACCAAGGAGATGATTTCAAATTTCAGTCTAATAAGGGGGTTCTTGTATCTAGAAGATTTATTTGATTACCTCAAGGTTTGACTCAACCATGAGCTTAGCCAACCCTTATCCTCTAACAAGATATGTGATATGAATATGAATGTTAAATTCATGGATCTTGTTTATCCATCTACATATTCTCCCTATTACCTCCTATTGAGTGAATATGGCTTTAATAACAACATTAGGAACACAAGAAATAATTTTAGCCCCTACCAAATAAGGTCTGAAATACTTCAATACCTTCACAAGAGCATAAGCTTTCTTTTCCATAATATTATACTTTAACTCAGTAGATTAAAGATATTTTATAAAGAAATAAATAGGTCTCTCATATCCTTCTTCGTTCTTTTTTAGTAGGACAACAACTATAGTATGAAAGGAAGAAAAAGAAAATAATTGAAAAGGTTTTAAAATTTTTAGAGATTTTAAAATAGGGGCCTATTTGATTGCTTCTTTTATGCTTTGGAAGGCCTTGGCTTGGGTATTCTCCCTATGATAAATATTCAACCTTTTTGAGCATCTTTGAAATGGATATTGTTAATTCAACAAAAATTATAATAAACCTCCTAACAAAGTTCACTTGACCGAAGAAATGTTGAATGCCTTTAATGGTTTTAGGCTGGGGAATACTTTCAATTGCTACAACATGCTATAGATCTATTCTTATTATTTATTTTGATACAATATGGCCTAGGAGTTTCACTTCTGTAACCCAAAATACACATTTCTTAGGGTTAAGAGATATACCAAATTTTAGATCCCAAGAAAAAATTGCTCAAGATGTAAGAAATGGTCTTCCTCTTTAGAGAAAGTAGTCAAGTAATGTTGGTAAAATACCATAATTTTATCAATAAGGTATGAAAATTCATCTATTTCTCTTTGTAATGTTGTTCCAACATTAATTAGACCAAATGACATCCTAACCTAGACATAAGTGCCCCATGGTGTGGTAAATACATTCCTATATTGCTTAGATTCTTTCACATTCACTTTCTTGTATCCCAATAAGTCATCGATCATGAAAAATAACTCACAACCACTAAATTTATGTAACATTGCCTCCATGTTAGGCAATAGATAATTATCTTTTAATGAAGAAAAAAAAAATTCTGAAGTCAACACACAGTCTAATGTATCCATTATTATTTTTATTGGAACTAAGTTAGAAGACCAGGTGAAATGTTTGATAGTCTTGATGATTCTTCTATCCCCAATCTTAATTAATTCTTGTTGCATTTTTATGTTCTAGTGTAGGGTTAATTGGTCTTTTCTTTTTTCTGAAGGATTTAACATTTGATTTTTGAGGGACCTCATGCTGGAATAGGTCCTCTCTATATGCCTCCAGGCCATCATAAGACCAAACAAACACATGCTTATATTTCCTAAGCAAGGAAATAAGCATATTTTTTAATTTTGGGGTTAAGTTTTGTTCCATTGTACCCCCATTTAGGTATATTTTCTATCCCCAAATTTACTTCTTTCAAGTCTTTATTATGTGTTGGGGCTAGTTTTGCACTATACTTATCAACATTATCAAATACCCTTTCCAAACCTACTAAACCTTTTGGGATTTTATTAGTTTTCAATTAAATGACATTATTCCCAAAAATAGTTTCTTTTCCATCAACTATTTCAATAAAACCCTGGAAATCAATCTCCTGGATATGGTATTCATTTAGACAATGGAGGAATTTTAGTAAATCCTAGTCATCACTGAATACTTGCTAGTTGAAAATGTTGTTTGGGAAAAAATGTATTTTCTTCACCTCAACCTTTGATATCCCAAAAAATGTTATATCATTTGGTCTAAGGTAAATATTGGCAAGAAGATCTGTCATTGCATTTTTAGACCATTCCATCTAGTCTATGGATAATGCATCAAATATTTTAATGGTGTCCCAAACAACAACCTTATATTTCTTTAGTCTTTTGTGTATAGACACATATTTAGATCTAACTTGGGACACTAATAACTATGATTCCACTATAACTATAATCCTTTTAATGTTATGTTTGATGGCCATATTCAATCCTAAAAGTAATGCCTCATACTCTACAACGTTATTTATACATTCAAATTTCAGAGAGAATGAGTATTTGTAGGACTTACCTTTTGGTGATATAATGATCACCCCAACATCTGCTCCTTCCTTTAAACATGCTCCATAAAATTACATCGACCATAAATCATTATCTTGAACATGTTCTTCCACTTCTTGAGCCATTGGTGCAATTTTGTCTCTTTGAGATGAAGAATCTTCAAGTTTGAATTTTTTCATATCAATATCAATGAACACTTCTTAATTTGTTTGTAGATATTCCAAAAGGGTAGAAAATATTTTTTCTCTATTTAGTTTCATATTTTTCCATTGATAGGGATCATGGAATATGATAAATCCGATTGCATGCTACCTCCAACTACTGCGTACCATTTTCTTGATAGTAACATCCCATATTGAGGTGGGATGTCCACTACTATAAAATTCATCATAAATTATATCTCAGGGAAAGAAACAAGTTTGAATTTCACATCCTTTATGACTCCCATAACTGGAACTTCCCTATAATCCATAGCAAATAATTTACCATATTCTTTACTAAACTGTAGTCTTAATTCTTTCATGATTTCCAAAGACATGACATTAGTGAAAGCCCAAAATATATCATGCAATTTTTGATCAATATATCATTTATTAGTAAAGTGACATAGAATGGGTCTACTTGAGTAGGCCACTTTGTCAATGTTGTGCCTAGAAACACCTTAGGTATCTCAATGTCAACTTCTTCATGTTCCACTATATTTAATTATTTCTTACCCTTTTCAGGTAGGGTAGCAACCCTTTTCTTGTTATTAAAGGTTGTAGTTATGCCATTGATAAGGGAATATTCCTTCTCTTTACATTCCTCTATCCTCATCATTTCCAACAAAGGAACATATACTTTGATTTATCATAGAACCTGGGCCATATCCATAGATATATATTTAGGGATGTCATAAATTTGATCAATTGTTAGGAATTTACTACTGACCTTTTCTTCTTTGTTTAGGTACCTTAATTCCTTGAGTACACTGAGAATTTCCCTTTTCTTTTTTTTCTTTTATCTCTTCATATTTTCCTTCACAATAGGGTACACAATTTGAGTCATAAGATCTTCAATACCTTTTCCTTTATATTTTGATGGTAATCAATTTTTTTATGGTAATCATAATTCTGACATCTTTTATCATGAGCATATATCTTAGTACATCATTCATTGGAAGAGTAATCCTCATTTACTAAACATAGTTTTGTTGACTTCATGTTAACATCATAATTTTCATCATGAGGGTTCTCACAATCATCACAAGGATTAATATGATCTTCAAAAGGTTGTGCAACCATTCATTTATGAGGAGAGTGAGGTAATTAGTAAGCCATGCACTAAGGGTTATCCTCTACAATATTTTCATTGTTTCCTTTCAAAGGATTTGGATTTTCTCTATTTGGTACTACCCTTTGGTTATTCTACACATGTTTTCCATTATACTAGTTTGTATTATAAGGCGGGTTAGATAGTTTAGGCATCCCACCTTACTTCTGATAATTAGGTTTATCACGGGATAAACCTTTTTAATTTATTGCTACCTTATAACTTAAATCTTTTAAGGAATTCATAACCTTATCAATATTGTCTTGAAATGATGGGGACTTTGCTTGATGTCCCTTAGAGTTATGTAGTATCTTCACATCATCTCTTTTTCTTATTTTTCTAGATAATTTTCTATTGCTCTTAGTATACATATAGCTATTTTAAAATGATATCTTAAATAGTGAGGATATTTATCTCTTAATTCATAGTCCATTTTTGCATCGCAAGCATTACAATAAAGAACCAAGAACATTAGCTCACTAGGTCTCATGTATTATGGAATTTTTTCATGACCTTTAATGAAACTAGTATTGAAATATCAGACATATTCATTGTATCCTTTACTGATACTAGTGAGTTCATTTACAATGAATCTAGGATCAATTTTATCACCATATTGTTCTCTAAATATCCTCTTGAATTCATCCCATGACCCAATTCTAGCATCAAGTAAGCCTCTATACCAGTTCCTTGCATCATCTGTTAGAGACTACATAAACAATTTCATCACCACATCCTCATCTTCTATTTCAAAATCATCTATCAAATTTAGAAAGGTTCTAAGATGATCTTCCCCTGATAATGCATTATTTCAAAAGAATCTGGGTATATATTTCTAGTATCATTTGGGAAAACATTTGGGTATTTGGGGATACCAATAAAATCTAGTTTTCTATATCTTTCTAACTGCAAGGGTGTTCTTGCTAGGAAGTTTTATATAGCAGGATAAACTTACGGATTGACTTGAACATTTTTCTAGTTAACAACATTTTGATCCCCTGGTGGATTAAAATTTTGTCCACCTACTTGACCACCCACATTTGGATTATACTTTTGATAATTTTCATAACCTTCCAGATGTTGTTGTGGTAGACTTACTTGAGGCTATGGGTTATGTGTGGTTATGTTTTGATTTACTAGGGAACTTATTTGGGTATAATAAGTTTTCACTATTCTTTGTTGCAGAACAAAGGTGACAATATTTTTTACTAGGGTATTTTGTATGAATATTTTAGGTATATTTTGGAAATATGTATCTCTAGAAGGGAGAGCTTGAGAATTAGAACTACAAATAGATGGATTTCTTTATCCATAATACAAATTGAGAGAATCTATTCTTCTTTTCATATCATCTTTGATTTTAATATTTTTCCATTATTTTCAACTCTATCTTTAGGTGTTCAACCTCTTTCTATAATTATCCTTCAATCTAGATATGAAATTCTTATGTAGAGGCATTTTTTGAAGAAAAATTAACATGAGGATATATTAAATATATTATATGAGAAGTAGTAAGGCCTAAGGTACTTGTTAAATGTGATGGATCACTCATAGGGTGAGTTTGAATATCTACAATTACAATCACATCAGGAGAAATAACCTGTGCATACACAACTTTTTTAATGTCATACCCCCTCTAGGTTTTTTATATTCCTTTTTCAAGATTTTCCATAAAAGCATCTTGATTTGACCAAAATTTATCACCTAATATATTCATGTCAAGAGTAATAGTTCTTTGAGCATCGATATCCAACAATGGTGTCATCAAAGTACTTTTTCAGTATTCAAAAAAGTAATATCAAGAGGATTAATATATTTACCTACATCTTTCTCTTTCCAGGTTTGTCTCAGAGGCTAGAAATTGCTAGCTATATTTTTGGTAGGATAAATGTTGAACAAGGGTCTTCTTCCATCCATATTTCACAATAATCTTCTTCTTATTACAATTTCATTGGAAATGAGGTCTTTCAAAATTTCCACCCACAAATGGGAATAAAGACTAAACAAGTTTCACAATAATTTTGAGTTACATACACCAATGAATGTGTATAATGACTTGAAAATTATTTTAATACAGTTTTTTCTTAGACTCTACCCAATAAAATGTTACTAGATTTAGAAAAAAAAAATGCTATATCCCAAATAGAATCACCAATTTGTTGGTTTTTTAAATCGCAACTGATTCTTGAAACTATCTAAAGAATTTCCAATACTTATGCTCAAAGGTTTCAAAAGGTTGGCCAATAAACATTAGATTGATTTTTTAAATTTCTCCTCTACACTTTAGATTCAACAAGACCTAGGAGAGTGATCCTTAATAATACTAGATGGATTTTCACTTTATTCATAACATGATATTGTTTAAACATAATTGCTCTCATAAAATATACCAAGAATTATAAATAGTTAGACTTGATTGGCTAGATTCTTGGAGAGTATTGATTTACTAGCTCTAATAACATGAATAAAATATAAGGAATAAATTACAATAAAAAATGAGAAATTAATATTTATACTTACACATGTTCCTTAATCTGGGTTGAAGAGTCAAAGAGAAATGCAATTATCTTTTGAAAAACTTTAAAAACAATTGTGGAAGCTGATATATCATCTCCTTACAATGATGTTCTTTAGAATTTACAATCAATTCTACTTAGAAATTATTGAATATGTTAGAACTCTCAGCATCCCAAATACAAAAACTTAATCTATTACTTAAACGAAAGCTATATGAGAAACATTCAATTGTAGAAATGACAATGGTGAACAAAAAATGATCCTTGATAAATTTTATTCATAAGAGGAATAAAATATACATTTGGAGATAATTTATTGTGAAATTATGACATATTTTCATAAATTATAAATTTTTATTGATGTACAAAGATGAAAATACATCTCTATTTCTTCCTTGGAAGACCTAGACTAGATAATTACAGACCTAAAACAAAATTCCTCTTATAAAAATCCAAGATCCTTACAAAATGACTCAAAATTCCCTTTTATAGAAATAAGGGAGTGACAAGCTTAAAGAAATGGATAGATGCCACATTTTTATTTAACAATCTTGTCCTAAGGATCAATAAAAACTAGTACAACTATTTTCTAGAAGACAAAAAGCACACCGCTAGAGGACAAAATAGTTTGTAGAAGTTGTAAAAGTAGATATTTTTTGCTTTGCAATGATGAAGCAAAAAGGGGAAGGCGTATGATCATTCTAATGTAAGTCCTAACCCATGATTTATACATATATTTTGAGAACCCTCTGGAGATGATAGTAACTAAATCACTAAAGATAAAGTAAGCTAAAAACACATCCACCTTGGAAAATGACTAAAAAAGTTGAAGAAGATAATTATTCAATGTATTTATCCAACCAAGAGTTATAATATTCCTCTAAAATCCATTAGAAATATAAAAAAAATTGGACCTTATTATTGTGGCTATTGTATTTTGCATCAATTATTTCTCTTGTTTCCTTTGTAAATAAATTATCTAGATCAGATTCTAGCTTGAATAGTTCTACAATCAAAGTATTTAGTAAAGCTAAATCTGGCTTTCCATTTGTATAAATGTATGATGACAAGGTGGGGACAATGCCATTAAATTCATAGTTCCATACATTGAGAAACTTGATAATCCAAAATTTATCCAAAATTTTAAACATTACTCCTTTTTCCATGTTCTCACACATTTTTAGCTTGGATTTCATTTGCATATCTAATTTAGCTTGACAATTTGAGACCTACCCTAATAAGTCAATATTTTCAATGAATTATGTGATATTCTTGGGGAATTACTATTAAAATAATTCATTTTAGTAATCTTTGTAATGGAGGTGGCCTTGAGAATCTAGTTATTTAACTTATCCTAGAAGTCAGTTTGTAGTTGCATATGTTTGATATATACCTTTTGTTGAATTCACAAGACAAGTGAGGGGGGATGAGTTAGTTGTACTTTAAAACTTCAAAACCCTCACAAACATTACGATCCACATCAAATTAATTAACCCTTAATCTTTTAGAAAGATTTATCATGAAGAAAGATAACAAAAACAGAATCAAAGCAACACCATGCACAAAGAAACACCATATTTACATGGAAAAACTAAAAGGTAAAAACCATAGTGAGGATTAGCTCACAATATAAAGTAATATCAATACTGAATACAATAGGGCTCACTACTAGAGGGCTCACTACCAAAGGATCACTATTAGAATAGAAAAGAAGATAGAGAAGAGTGTTACAATGATAAACCCATCTCAATGCAACAAAAAAGTCCACCACAACATCACAACACCTTCACAGTCTTACTAAAGAATTGTACACACCTTCTACTCACTGCATCTAGTAATCTAACACATGAAATATAATACTACACTACACAAATTCACACCTCACAACTTTTCAATTTACATAATTTGCATCTATCACACTTATCTTGTCATCCCTCTACAACTCAACACTTATTCACACTATCTTCAACCTTGAAAACATTCTCCAAGGTTGGCTATGCACCTCAACTGTGTAAATTCAAATTAGGTCAAAACCAAAATACTCCCACGATGGAAAGGAATGAAGGTATACCACAACAAACCTTAGCTAGGACCTAAATCTATTCATACATGGCATTCCATGCTTCCATAAACATTAGAGAAGCATCACAGTTAGTGTAAACACCCAAGGTTGGCCAAACCTGTGTTAACACCATTAACACTAAAGTACACACTTCCTCAAATACAAATACAACTCATGAACCACATACCATGCTTGAACACAATCTAGAATACTAAACACCTTGAAATCCAATGAATTCCTTTGCAACAAATTTCACTTCAAGAATGTACATACCTAGTACATTCAGACAACTCTATCATACACTATGACTCAAGAAATTGACTTTCAAAGAACCAAACCTTAAAAAAAAATTCTTAAAGAAATACATGAACATTATTAGATAACTTCAAGATTTACAAGACCTGAAACCATTTTGTGGAAAAATGTGGAGCAAAATTTTTTCTCCTAAACACGCATAGTTCAGACACTAGTGAACACAAATTCCTCTGGTCATTAATACAACACACGAAATTATAAATGTAACACCTTCGAACACCTCTGATCAACATATCCAAACTGCACAAGAAGGTTTCCAACATAGAAGAAATGTGGAGCCAAACCATAATGCTATTCTACAACACAAAACACCACTGCTACAACACAAAACACCACTGCAACACACTATTTCCTTTTTTTATTCAAGTTTTCTCAAAAGCACTTGGGAACCAAGCACCAAAGGCACATCCTCAACATATTAAATACTTCCTCATCACCACCAATCCAACTATAATAGTGCAATTTAACCATTCATCCATAGAAAGAATCTTATCAAAGAATCACTAGAGGTTGACACTAGTAACTTACTAATGACAACATAATGCAACTAATCAAATCATCATCAAATAAATCACCAAATCAACACCAACTACACATCCTTGCAACAAACTCCTCATACAATTGACACCAATGAAAATGCCAAATCTTTTTGTCATCAATGACAACACCAACTACACATACTTGCAACAATCTCCCCCTTTGTCATTAATAACAACACATGATGTGAAAAACCATCAACAACAAAAAAAAATTTGATCATCAATACTCTACTCCATACCAACTCATTATCTCTTTTCTTAATTTCTCTCCCTTACACAACTAGATCATTACTCTCTCTCCCTTTGATAACTGACACTTTTATATTAAAAATTGTTCCCTCCCCCTTTGTGACTTGTCTTTTTCACATGACTCTCTCCCCCATATTTTTTTGCACATTACTCCCTCCCCCTTTTAAATCAATGGAAAAGGGAAAAAAATTCCATCACTCATTTCCCCCCTTTGAAATTAATCATACTATTCACCATTTCTCTACAACCCCCTTTCCTTTACTACTCTGCAAAGTCCCCCTTAGGAGCACACACCAAACTACATCAATCTGCCACCTCTGCATAATGACAACACTCACCTATGCTAACTACAAAAATAAATAATGCACCTACCTACTCCCCCCGAGAGGTAGTCACCAAAATTAGTCCAAACCAAAGAATGAATCTTGAGATTCACTGGACTAATGCATCTCCTTATGCATCTAGTTCAAAGTAACAGGGGCAATAACTGCCAACTTCTCTTAGAGATACTCAAAATTATCTTTAGGAAGATCCTTAGTAAATATATCAACAACCTGATCCTTTATAGGTACATATTAAAGCTTCACTTCATTCTCTACAACCTTCTCTCTCAAAAAGTGATACCAGATTGAGATATGCTTTTTCCTTGAATGCATTACTAGATTACTTGAAATATTGATAGCACTTGTATTATCATAGAAGATAGAAATTGGTTCATCATATACCACTCTAATATCCTTTAATGTTTTCCTCATCCATAAAACTTGTGTCCAAAAATATGTTGTTGCAATTTATTTTGCCTTTGCAGTAGATAAATACATTGAATCTTATTTCTTGCTTAGCCATGAAACCAATTTGCATCCAAGAAAGAATGCACCACCACTTGTACTATTCCTATCATCTACACAACTAGCCCAATCTACATCTGTGTAAGCACTTAGAGTAAACTTAATATCCTCTGGATACCATAAGCCATGATCCAGAGTGTCTTTCAAGTATTTGAATATCCTCTTTACTGCTACAACATGTGGCTCTCTAGGATCTCAAAATCTAGCCACAAGACAAATTGCATGAATGATATCTAGTCTAGTAGCAGTTATAAATACCAGTCCTCTAATCGTTGATCTATACATGCTTTGATCAACCTTACGCGATTCATCATTCTTTCTTAGCTTGCAACCATTAACAATATGGTTACATACCAGTTTATAATATTTCATTCCAAACTTCTTCAACATTTCCTTGATATACTTTGATTGTGAAATGAAAATACCTTTATTTGTTTGATTGATTTGTAGCCCAAGGAAGAAATTCATCTCCCCAAACATATAAATTTCAAACTCTTTTTGAATCTCTTATACAAATCTCTTACACATATCTTCATTACCTCCAAATTATGTCATCAACATACATAACCACAATCAAAATTTGATATTTTCAAATTTGAAGTAAAGATTCTTATCTGAAGTACCTTTATTGAGTCCTTGTTGTAACAAGTAACTAATTAACCTTGCATACCAAGCTCTGAGAGCTTGCTTCAATCCATATAATTCCTTCTTCAATCTGCAAACCATATCCAGTTTATATGGTAACTAAAATCATTCCGGTGTTCTATGTATACCTCTTCTTCCAATTCCATTCAAGAAAGAAAACTTCGAATCTAATTTATAAACTTTGAAATCCTTATGTGATGCAAAATCCAAAAACATATTGATAGATTCCATTCTTTCCACCAGAGCAAATGTTTCCTCAAAGTCTATTCCTTCTACTTTTGAGTAGCCTTTACACACAAGCCTTGCCTTGTTTCTTACCACTTCTCCACTCTCATTTAATTTTTTCCTAAATACCCACTTAGTTCCAATATTTTTTTATTTTTTTGGTCTTGGGACAAATTCCCAAGTTTGATTCTTCTCAATCTATATTAGTTCTTCTTCCAAAGCCTTGATCCAATACTCATCCTTGCATGCTTCAATCACCATTTTGGGTTCAACTTTTAAAAGTAAACATAGATTTATGTGTTCTTTAGAAACTTTCCTTCTTGTTAATACACCTTGATCTTATCACCAATGATTTATTCTTCAGAATGATTCTTCTACACATAATTAGGAGTTTTAGGAACCTTTTCCAGAGTTTCTTCCTCTTCAAGCTGCATTTCTTTTTCCTTAGCTTTTTCTTCTTCTCTACAATAAGACTCATTTGATTCATATCTAGATATTACCATTGAATTCTTCTATAGGTATTCATCAACCTTGAAACTTTCACTCTCAACAATATTTCTTAGTCTCTTGTTGTAGCACCAATAAGTTTTGCTTCTAGTAGAATATCCAAGGAAGATACCTTCATTAGATATTGCATCAAACTCTCCTAAGTTTTCTTCATCTCTTCTGATACAAAATTTTCTTCCAAACACTTTGAAGTATTTGACAGTAGGAATCCTTCCATACCATAAATCATAGGGAGTATTTGTGTTGTTTACTCTTGCTTGTACTTTGTTAAGTATATAAATGATAGTATGGATTTTTTTCTCTCTAGTACACTTCCAATAGATTTTCTTCTTTCATCATTATCCTTGCAGCTTCTTGAAAAATCCTATTTTTTCTTTCAACCACTCAATTTTGGTGAGGAGTCCTAGGGGTAGATAAATGCCTCTTTATTCCATGATTCTCATAAATATATTTAACTCATTGGAGGTGAAATCTCCACCTCTATCAGACCTCAAGAATTTTATTTTCATATCCATTTCATTCTCAACCATAACTTTGAATGATTTAAACATATCTAGAGCTTCTAATTTTTCTTTGAGAAAAGTAACCCATGTCATTCTAGAATAATTATCAATCAATATCATGAAATTCCTATCACCTTGAAGACTTCTTACTAATTTGGTAGGACAAAAAATATGTGTGCACCAATTCCAATAGTTTGATAGAAGATTGTTCTTTGACTTTGAAGCTTCTTCTTGCTTTCTTTCCAACTTGACATTCCTTGCAAACAACATTGATAGGATTTGTAATTTTTGGTAGACCTCTCACAGATTGAACTAAACTTATCCTTACCATACTATCAAAATTTATGTGACACATTATTCTATTCCATAGCCAACTCTCATTGATTTGAGTCATGAAACAATAACCATTAGCACCCTTAAGCTGATAAACATTTACATCTATCCTTCTTCTGGTAGCAACCACAATTTCAAAGCCTTTTCTCATCTCATAGCCATCATCCCGAAACATAAGATTGTATCCTTTGCTACACATTTTTACAACACTCAAGAGGTTATGTCTTAAACCCTTAACATAAACAACATCATCAGTATTATACTTTCCATGAAAATTGATTTTCCACATATCTTAGCAAGTGTATCATCACCAAACCTAACAAGTCCTCCTTTATATTTTTCAAGTTTAAGAAACTTACTCTTATCACTAGTCATATGATTAGAGCATATATTGTCAATGATCTAGTAGTTCTTCTCCTGTCTAGCATGAAAAGCAGACACCAAGGTGTATTCGGTATTAGCACTTGCTTTTGGAACATTTTCCTTCACGTATTTCTCAAAGTTATCAAAATTAGTTTCATCTTTTAAAGTCTTGAAAAAACATTCACCATTCTCATCATCCCCATAATTAGATTCATCATCAGATATGCTTGAATCTTCTCTAACATAATGACTTTTCTTAATCATCTTACCTTTTTTCTCCCTATTTTTGTTATTCAAAGCTCTGTTTAGACATCTAGAAGCATAATGACCTATCTTTCCACAACTAAAACATTTGAAAGGAAATTTACCTCTATACTTTCCAATACCCTTTTTCATTCTCCTCATAATGTTAGATTCCACATCATCAAGATCCTCATGATATGATTCCACATTCTTCTATGATTTTCTAGCCTTAAAAGCAATCTCAACTTTTTCACTACTTGTACCAAATTGTCTCATCTCAAAAGTAGTTAAAGAACCATACAAATGATCTCTAGTATATTTATTTGAATTTTTTAATTCCTTAATAGCAGAAAATTTATGACTATAAGATTTAGGAAGACTTCTAAGTACCTTCTTCACCACTTCTTCTTCTTTAAGTTATCCACCAAAACCTTTGATGTCATTGATAGCTTCATCCACCTTCTACAAGTAATTTGTGGTGTTTCCATCTTCTGACATTCATAGGGTCTCAAACAAGATCTTCAAATTCGACATCTTAGCTTGCTTGACCTTATCATATCCTTCATAAATGATTTCTAACTTTACCCAAATTTCTCTAGCATTTTATAGATTCATAATTTTCACTAATTTAGAATTAGAAAGACCACTTAAGAGAACATACTTTTTCTTTACCATTATTTTCATAGGCCTTGATCTCATCATTAGTGCTCGAACCATTTGCAAGAATAGTATATCCTCTCT
This sequence comes from Sequoiadendron giganteum, assembly GCA_007115665.2. Classification (NCBI taxonomy): domain Eukaryota; kingdom Viridiplantae; phylum Streptophyta; class Pinopsida; order Cupressales; family Cupressaceae; genus Sequoiadendron; species Sequoiadendron giganteum. The sequence continues at coordinate 373,227,054 of CM021108.1, read as the reverse complement.
CAAAAGACTTCCAAAATTTCAAATCTAAGAGAAACCAAAAAAAATTCCATCCTTGTCTTCTAGAATGCACAATCCCATCCATCAAAAAAAGGAACATATTTATTGTGCACCATCTCAAATCTACCTCAAGCAATTAAGCTTTCTTCCAAGGAACCTTGCTCTGATACCAATTGTTGAATACATAAGACAACTAAGAGGGGGGGTGAATTAGTTGTACGTTAAATCTTAAAAACCCATTTAGATCCGCATCAAATTAATTAACCCTTAATATAATAGAATGATTTATCATGAAGGAAGATGACAAAAATAAAATCAAAGCAACACCATGCACAAAGAAACACCAGATTTATGTGGAAAATCCAATAAGTGAAAAACCATGGTGATGATTAGCTCACAATATAAAGTAATATCAACACTGAATACAATAGGGTTCATTTTCAGAGGGCTCACTACCCAGAAGAGAGAAAGGCTCATTTCCAGAGGCTCACTACCAAAATAGAAAAGAAGATAAAGAAGAGTATTACGATAAGAAATCCATCTCAATGCAACAAAAAATTCCACCACAACATCACCAACACATTTGTAGTCTTACTGAAGAATTGTAGACACCTTTTGTTCACTACATCCAGTAATGTAACACATGAAAGCTCATACTACATGTAGACACATAAAATTGAGCTAGGCCCGTGAAGTCGATTTTTCTCTACATTTCTTCTAAACATAATTAAAATATTTAATTATGTTCTTTTGTCCAAATTCACCTACTAATTAAATAATTCTTAATTATTTAATTAATTCATATCTCTTATCCCTCCTGACTATTTAAATAAATAAATAATATTTATTTAATTTGAATATGCCACTAATTCCCTATGTCTTCTTTAATTAAATAAATATTAAATTTATTTAATTAGTCCATTATGTCCTCTTGATTATTTAAATAAATAAACTCTATTTATTTATTTAAATGCGTCTCTAATTCTAATGTCTTCTCACAATTAATTCACTTCTCCATAATTTATTTAATTACTGGTCACTTTATCCATTTCTTCCACAATTAAATAATTAGAATTAATTATTTAATTTCCCTATTGACTTCTTCTCTAGATTTAAATAAAATCATTTATTTAAATTGGCAATTTTCCTCTTCCCAAGTAAATAATTTAAAAATATTATTTACTATCACATGACCCCACGACTTCTGAATTAAATTAATTTTTAATTCAAAAGTCAACTCTCCCTCTCATAAATCATAAATTTTAATTTCCTCTAGCAACCTCAAAATCTATGACCAATATCCTCTTGTCACATACAATTTTGACCCTTGATTTGATTTTCTCAAAATCAAATCTTGGCCATCCATTTTGCATTGTTTCCCTAACCCTAATTAGGGGTTGTCAAATGCATTTACAACCCTTGATCTTAGGGAATCTTTCATCTTTCAATCTTGTCCCTCCATTCAAATGTGACATTTCTATAAAATGCCAAAATCAACCTCATTTTGACATCCCTTGACATCTTGACTTCATGCTTAGGATCTCTCATGCTAACATTATCATTTTGCAAGTTTCTTCATTGCATGTCAAATTTAATTTTGCTTGCATTCTCATAGAAATCCTTCAATATTTGCTAGGTCATTGTCATAGGAATATTTTCTCACAAAAATCTGAGGGCAAATAATACATTTGTAGCAAATGGAGAAGGGCTATGGAGGTGAATCATGGAGGTTTTGAAGAGCTTGGTAACATTGTTCTTTGTTTTTCATTATTTCCTCCATTGTTCTTCATAGTTAAGCTAGGATTTTTTTTCTTTTTTGATTCAAGACTAACCTGAAAATATACCTCAATTACATTGGTGAACCCGACATTCATTTTTGTAGTTTCCATATAGATTTTTGGATTTTTTGCAATTACATGTACGAAGAGCTGCATTCGTAAATTTTTGAGCCATAATCGCTACGTTGCGATGTATTTGATTTGTAGAATGATGTATTTTCTCTGTTGAGCCACATTTGCTAGGCCGAACAACACATTCGCTCTATTCAGATGCATTCACAAGACCAAACGACACATTTTTCTATGCATTCCAACTTTTGGCTCTGAGATGCATTTGCTCTGCAGAACGACGCATTTGTCTGGTAATTTTTTTTTTGGGTTTTTACAACATTTCCAAATTTTCTCTTTTTTGTTTTGTAGATTAGAGGTTTTTGGGTTACTAATATTCTTTTTGCAGCATGTGGCATGGAGTCTAACCTTTTTTTGTTTGTGTTTTTAATTTTCACAATCTTAAATCAAACAAACAAATCATCACAAACTACAACTTGCATCTACATTTCATGAGGCTAAAATGAACATGCATATTCACTCATGGGCTTAAAATGAACACAACTTTGTATTACAACTCATAAGGCTTAAAATGAACATGCATTTTCATGAAATGGGTTTAAAATGAACATTGTTGGTCTCACATTGAGTTAAAAGTTTAAAAAGAACAAAGTGTTTGAGGTGTTTGCCCCACATTATAATTTTGATAATTAAAATAAACAAGTGTCTCCACTTTATGTAACCCCAATTCAATAATAGAAGTATCCTCTCCCCTTGCGCACTTGTGTTATCCTGGGTGCAAGAGAAACTGTTATTGACTCTAGGAATTAGGCCTTCCTTGGTGGGAAAAATTACTCACCCTAACACGACTCAAACTAACAACGAAGCTTTTTAGCCAAGCTACTCCCAACCGGTATACAAATGTGAATCCTAATGGAAAACTTAGGATTATGAGTTTTGATGTGTCACACAGACAAGTGAATTCCCCAAAACCCTGTTGAGCATAACCTCTTCAGGCTAGAATTCCTCCTTATCAGAGCTAATCTTGCCTCATGTGTGGCCACTTGAATGGGTGCCCAAACTAAAAGCCTTTTTTGTATAAGCCAAAAAACTTATCTATTCACTGGTGTATCAATAGTTGTTGCCAAGGCATCCACATTCTCGTAGTTCTTAGTAGAGGTGAAAAGTCTACCATGGGAGATTTATGGGGGCTTGAAGCTTGGTTGACCTGAGAAGTGAGTGCAATATAAGTGGGAGCCTATGTGGCCAAGCTTATAAATCACCCACTAGGAATAAGTGTGGTTGGGGAAACCCACGTGGAATCCAGAGAATATAGTCCTTGCCAACCCTACGATTGTGCTTGTCTTCTTTGTGCTTGTTTTCAAACCATTCAAATATAATGTGTTTGCCAAGTGTTTTTATGAAAAAATAAACAAATAAATATCCTTCATAGATCTAAACAAACACTCTCAAACTAAAACAATCCTCAAAAATTTCCAATTTCAAACAAAACTAGAATTTTTTACTCTGTAACACATTTACTGCATTTTGCACCGCATTTGACATTTTAAACCGCATTCATGGCTCTGTTTAATGCAATCACTCTATTAAGACACATTTTCTATCTTAAATGATGCATGTTCCTATATCACAATGCTTTTGATTTATATAACACTACAATCCTCTGTTGAACTACATCTGTGACCTAAAATGATGCATTTTCTGAACCTGCGATGCATGTGACATCCTACAATTCATTTGACACAAGAAATGATGCAATTTCTAGTCAACTAGAAAAACCACTTTCAGTGTCAAAAATCCGAGAGAAAACTTTTCCAAACTATTTTTAGCCACCTTTTCTCTGGAGTCTGTCCAAAACTAGAAAAGTAATTGTTCAAATCCTCCATCCTTGCATTTTTAGTTTGCATTTAGTTACCATAGGTCCATCATTACACTTTTTAGTTGCACTTTAGGTTTCACTATCATTTTTAGCATACATAAACTCATAAGTCCTCATTTTCCAGACTTTGGAATAGGAACCCTTGCCATACTTTGCCAAATATTTTCCTTCAAAAGTAGGTTGTCATTGGACTTAATCAAAATCCTTTCTTTTAGTCTTTGTCCCTTTGTGAGCTATTTCCAACTCATTAGTCTAATGTGGAAACCTCATTTGTCACCTTGTCATTTAGTCCTTCAAACAGTCCCTTGACACTCCAAAATTGAGACATTGACCAAACTTTGAATGGTTGAGTATACCTTTCGTTAGGTCTACCAATATTGAGTGCATCATAGACCTCCTTTCATTTACATTAGTATCCCTCATTTTAGTCCTCATTAGTTCCATCCCTTTAGACAACATTATCATTATAGCCTTCCTTATTTAAGAAAAAATCCAAAAACATAGTGTCATATCATTTGCATATATAGATTTGATCATCCTCCATCCTCCCCCATTTGATCAAGATTTATATGGTTGAAACAAGACTACAAAGAAAAAGAAGACAAATGGATCCCTTCGAACAAGGAAATTACCTTTATAATCTCCCTAATAACATGAATGCAAATGAAGACATGGGAAACTCTCTCATAAATCCATTTAGTGACATGAACTTTCCATCTTCCTCACACAACCCTTTCGAACCATTTATACATAGAGAAAAAAATGGACAAGTATTTGTGGAAGAAATAGAAGCTACTACACAAAATCCTAAAGTGGCCTCCTTTGTGGAAGAATTAGTCCTCCAAGATTCATACAAATATCTATCCATGCACCTAGACCAAGGGGCTAGGTTGCCATGAGGATTTGACATTAACACCTTAAGATCAACATCCCTTGAAAATACTACTCAAACAAGTCAACCATAATCAACTCCATCACATGATGCAAACAATACCTCCATGGGGGCCATAACACAAAATGCCATGCATACCATTAATGCTACCTCCATTGGTGCTACCACTGCTCAAACCACAAAAAACACAACCAATGTGGTCAATGCAATGTCCATTAGGGGAACACCAACAAATTCCACATCACATTCAATTCCACAACAACTATCCACAATCCCATCACAAATTGTTGGAGCAACATTTGGGGCTTCAACTAACACAATGGGATCCAATGCAACAAACCTCCTTGGAGCTTCATCTAGTGCCATGGGAATGACATCATCTAATGCCATGGGAACAAACTCATCAAACCCCTTTGGGAGGAACAAAAGATGAGTTGTCATTCATGGAACTCAACCCAATGTCACTACCACATCACAAATCAATACCAACACTAATTTCCCCCTAAGGAAAAATACAAACATCCCACATGGTCATGTTTACCAATTTGGACAAGGCAACCAAGTAACACAACACATGACTCCATTTGGTCATCACAATGTTCAAGGACAAAAAATTCCATAGATACAATCTAACACTGTTGGAACACACATTCCCACCTACGCATCTCAAATACATACACAACAACAAACCCCCAATCAAAACATTCACCACCAATAAATTCCAAACTAAAATGTGCAATTTTCCCAACACCAACACATTCCAAACCAAATCATGCAATTTGTTCAACACCAACACATCTCAAATCAAAACATACCATCTCAACAAGGGGAACTCATACAATACCTATCACTAACATGTGTGACGCTACAAATAACCCCATTGTGGATGCGCTCATAGCTCAACTTCCAGCCTTACAATTTTTTTTAGAAAACCTGTAAATGTCCAATAAAATGGCCCACATGTGATATGACTTATGTTTGTATCCTTTTGATACAAACTTGTACATGTGGTGCCAAAATTTTCTAAATACAAAGTAAAAACTAATCCCATCGAAGACATCAGAGAATTCACAACCAACTACATGGATTTTTCCTATGAACATACTTATCTGATGAGACTCTTCCCTAGGAGTCTCATATGTCATGCACTTGAATGGTTCTCGCAGTTACCCAAAGGACTAAAGTCATGGGATGAATTAGCCAACAAGTTTGTCGATAATTATGCCTATAACATTCATACATACATTAACATTGCCTCATTATACAAACTTACTCAAGATGAAATAAGTGAGAGATTTATTCCATTTTTTCAAAGATGGAGAACTTTAGCAAGTTGATGCCTTATGGAAATACTAAAAAAAAAAGGTCGCCATGTTTGTACAAAATCTCCTTGGACCATTGATATATGGTCTACAGGTCCATTTCTACAACACTTTCACTAATCTTGTCGAAAAAGGAGTTCAACTCAAAAAATCCCTAATTGCCAAAGGTGAACTCAAATATGGCAGAGAAAAAACCAACACCAACACAAACCCAAATTCTCCCACTAACAAAAACAAATACTGGGTCAAAAATAAACATATCACTAATGATGGAATTGTTGACCCAAAAATAGTAAATGCGACGAGTCCTACAATTACCCTTAAAGGAGTTCAACCCCAAAACACACCTATGGCCACACCGACACCCACAACAAACGCCATCCAAAACAACCAAAACCAAAGGAAACCAAGACAAAACTGACAATTTTTAGACAAACGAACATACACCCCTTTGGGTGAACCAATTAAATTTTTTTCTCAAGAAGCTTATCCAAAATGACATCATCACATTGTAGGACCCTAAACCATATGACCTTGGCTAGTTCAAATCTTCATGGTGGGATGACAATGCATTATATGATTACCACTGCATAAAAGGGAATAAAACCTCCTCCTATAGGAAATTGAGAAATCTTGTACATGATTTTATTGAAAATTGTACCATTGAACTTGATGGTCAACAATTTGCTTCAAACTCAAACCATACAATTCACAAAAACCCACTACAGGATCATGGTTCGGGTAACCCCTTGACTCTTGGTGCAAAGAATAATGACAATTGAGCTAATTACACCTGTGTTGCCTTCAAATATTCTAGTGGACCCATCATTAACCACCTCCGAGCTTCTGATGAATACGTCAATATCATCACCATCAAGAAAACTTTGGAATGTAATGTCACTACCTGTAGAGGCAAGGTCACAATACCAGGTCCTTCTACTTTGCAGCCCAATATCACAATACCTGGTCCTTCTTCCAAACCACTACAACCTAATGGAGAATTTAATCTCATTGAACAATTGAACAAAACGCCTACCCAAATCTCCATCCTTGAGTTGCTTCGTATTTCGCCTGCACACAAAGCAATATTGGACAAATTCTTACAAGCTTCTTCCATACCAAATGGCATTGATGTCAACCACTTCAAAACCATGGTCAGATACTTGACTTCCCCCCATCACATCACCTTTTTAGACTTCAATTATGTCTCACCAAAGCCATTTCAGAATGATGCACTACATATTGAATTCTTCATCCATAAACATAAGGTTAGACGAATCTTAGTAGATGGTGGAGCAGGATTGAATATCTACTACCTAAAATTGGTTAAAGCTCTTGGCTTCTCTGATGCTTGTGTGGATGCTACAAAAAGCATTGTGATAAAGGCGTATGATGATGAGGAACGTTCCTTTAGTGGTATTATCACACTTGCAATTCATGTAGGTTTGGTCATCATAGATACAACATGTCAAGTCCTGGATCATGAACTACCTTACAATGTCTTGCTTGGTCAACCTTGGATCCATGCATTAAAGGACGTACCTTCTACTTACCATCTATGTTTGAAATTCCCCTTTGATGGCACTGAAATCACCATACCAGCAGATCTTGACCCTTTCCAATACTGTACCAATTTGAGAGCTACTTCCGAATACCAAGTGGCCATCAACCATGAGGCTTCAACATCCACCACATCAACCCCTACCACCATATCAAGTGTTGACCCTAATATCAAGATCCAAGATGTCGGTTGTGGAGAATACAAACTAGACACGACCTATTGTATCACAAAATACCCAAACCACCAAACATTTATGGTTAGCCTTGTTTCACAGTGGAGCCCAAAAAGACTTTTAAGGTCCCTCCAACAATGATCTTCACACTATGGGGGGACATGAATGATGAAGACATTGCGGACATATCCACTTAGATCTACAAAGACCCAAAAGGACTACCCCCACTACCAGTACACATATATGGAAAAGTTTATAACATATTGAAAGCAAAAGGTTTTGACGGAACTAGTGGCCTTGGGATAAATGAAAATGGAAGGAGAGGGCCTATCATGCCTTCTTTAAGACCAAGAAATCTAGGTTAGGGTTTGAGCAAATCAGAATTGATGATCAAAATACCAATGTACTTTCGAGTGAGGACGTAATGGCTCCTGAAAGTGTTGAGACAAGAAAATGTTCCTATACTGAAATCGATTCACATGAATGGGAATGGGGTTCTGATAAAACTCTCAATGACTGTGACATTGATGAACTATTTCTAGAACCCGATGAACTCTCTCTCGAGGAAAGATTCAAACACATGTATAATATAGAACATCTAGATGACAATTCTAAATGAAAGGAATGGGTAAGCATTTTTGGGCCCCAAATGATAATAAACCTAAACCGTCATCAATAGTGTCTAACTTACCTTGCCCCATTCCTGAACCCTTCCATGAGCCTAACATGCCTAAGCCTACCATCCATGCTTCAGAATTTCCACCTAAACCTATTGATTGTGATTCTGATCCATTCGTCCCTTACTTTGACCATGAGTATAGCTCTTCTGAATCCAAAAATGGTCCTTGAATAGAATCCATCTGGAAATTTGGGGACGACAATTTTGTCTTTACACTTTTAGGCTCTATTTGCATGATTTCTACATCATCCCTACCCTTTTCCAACACTGACGATGGTATCTCCCTTGTCTACCTATAGCATATTGATTGGGATCAACAAGGCTCACCCGCTATGAACATCTTTCAGAATGACAAAGCCATCACAAAATTCATGGAACTCCATGAAGGGATACTGAGTAGGGACCATAAATATAGGTTCATGATAGACCTTGATTGTGCAACATATTTTGGGGAGACTATGCAATCCTCTAGTTGCAAAAATAGTAAAAAAAATACATCTTTGGGTGAAAACCGCAAGGCACCCTCTGACGACAAAAGAGTAAAAATAAAGGATGCATCTGAAGGTGAAAACCTCTCTAACATGCCCGAGGATGAAGGATTGGACTTTCTTCTCGTCAACCAAGAGAGATCAGCAATGTTAATTGAGGATACAATGGAAATCAACACAAACACGCTAGAAAATCCAAAAATGGTTCTTGTCGTAGCATCCTTGACAGAAGAAGAAAGGCTTGAATTTCAAAACTTCTCTGAATGTAAGATTAACTTCACATGGTCCTATACCGACATGCCAAGATTGGATCCATAACTCATTTTGCACCATCTTCCATTGCTTCCAAATGCCAAACCAGTCAAATAGAAACTACGAAAGATGCATCCACATTTTGCATTGCTTGTTAAGGCCAAACTTAAAAATTTACTAGATATTAGATTTATTAGATCAATAGACTATGATAACTAGATTTCTAACCTCGTTCCTATTGCTAAGCCAAATGGATAGATCTGCATTTGCACAAATTTCCAAGATTTAAACAAGGCATGTCCAAAAGATGACTTTACATTACCAAACATCGACATTATAGTAGACCTAACATTAGGGTATGAGATGTTGTCCCTCATGGATGTTTCTCTGGATATAAGTAGATTCGCATCACCCCTAAAGACTAACAAAAAACATCATTCACTTGTCCCTGGGGAACATACTGTTGGAACATCATGCCTTTTGGTTTGAAGAACATAGGCGCCACATATCAACGAGTCATGACCATAATATTCCATGATATTATGCACACACTAATGGAAGATTATGTTGATGACCTCCTAGAAAAGTACTTGACACACAAAGATCACCTCAAAGTCTTGGACAAAATATTTAAGAGGCTAGAAGAATACAAGGTTTGTCTGAACCCAAAGAAGTGTGTTTTCGGGGTAACTTCAAGAAAATTTTTGGGTTACATTGTTTCTCGATGAGGCATTGAAGTTGATCCTACAAAGGTTAAAGCAATATTAGACATGTCTCCACCAAAAGGAATCAGTGAGCTAAGGACTTTGCAAGTCAGATTACAGTCTATCTGGTGCTTCATTACAAAACTTGCCAATAAATGACAACCGTTCCAATATCTGTTACACAAGGGCATCCCCTTCGTATGGTCTTACAAGTGCCAAATGTATTTTCAACAAATCAAGGATTATCTTTTGACACCACCTGTATTAATGCCACCAATTGAGGGGAAACCTTTGCTCTTGTATATTTCGACAACCACTAATAAACTGGGGGCATTGCTCACATAAAATGACCATGAAGAGAAAGAACGAGCTATATACTACATCAGTCGCACATTGGTTGGATATGAAATCAACTACACATCCATTGAATGTGCATGTATAGTAGTTGTCTTTGCTGCTCAGAAGTTGCGATACTACATGTTGAATCATCAGACACACCTAGTGGAAAATATTGATCCATTGAAATACCTCCTCAATAGAGAAGCATTGACAGGACGTCTAGAAAAGTGGGTAATGATCTTGAGTGAATATGACATACAATACATTGACTACAAGGCAATAAAAGGATAGGTAATAGTTGATAAACTCGCAGATGCACCTGTACAAGGCAATCATCCATTGGTAGCTAACTTCCTTAATGATTATATCTTTCACACATAACCTATATCACCTTGGAAACTCTACTTTGATAGCTCTCATACCGCTCATGGCTCAGGAGTGCCTGTATACTATTCATCACACCACAAGGGGACTCCATTCCTAAGTCATTTCAAATCAAATTCCCTTGCACAAATAACATTGTGGAATATGAGGCACCTGTCACAAGATTTTGAATGGCTATCAAATGGAAAATTAAAACATTGCTACTCTTTGACAATTCTTAGTTGGTCATCAACCAGGTTAATGATGACTATGACACAAAGGAAAAAAATTTGATGCCCTACAAACACATGGTTGATAGATTTAACTCATACTTCTATCTTCTTTCTTTTGAATAGATTCCTAGGGCTTAAAATAGGGCAGCAGACACAATGACAACAATAGGATCTGTCTTGGACATTCCTAGCAATGTGCCACAATTCGAGTTCTTAGTGGAACAAATTTTGGTTCCCACATATGATATTCGAGAATCAGAAATGGTCTGTGAGTTTGTTGGTCCCAGTTCACCTTTGTATCAAGACATATATGACTACCTCAAGTCCTAGAATCTCCCACCTAACCTATCCAACAACCAAAAAAAATCCATCATCCACAAAGCCACTCGTTATACCATCGTTCGTGACACCTTATACCACTATAGCTTTGAAAACACCCTTCTTCATTGCCTTGACACTAATGAAGCTCGAACAACCTTAGGCAAGGTACATGAGGGTATATGCAGATCTCATTCAAGTGGCCCGACCTTAGCTAGGAAAGTTACAAGACTCAATTATTATTAGCCGATAATAGAAAAGGACGCTCTTCAGTTTGTAAGAACATGTTAAAAATGTTAGGTACATAACGATCTAATTCACGCGCTCGTGCAGAAGCTTAGACTAATCACTTCTCCTTGGCCCTTCACGCAATGGGGACTCAACCTCATCGGTAAGATCCATCCCACCTCATCTAACAAACATAAATTCATTATTACCACCACAAATTATTTCACTAAGTGGATTGAAGCCGTCCCCCTCACCTACATCGCCGGTAAGCAGATTTCCAAATTTATCTTCAATTACATCATCTACAGGTATGGTGTTCCACAATCCATCATCACATACAATATTTTTTCATTCAAAAATTAGGATGTCTTTGAGCTTTGTGAACGCTTGCACATTCAACACCATTTTTCCATGCCCTATTATCCACAAGGAAATGGTCAAACCGAGGCATCCAACAAAGCAATACTTTGAATTCTCAAGAAGACCGTCAATGACGTTGGTGGTGACTAGCATCTCCAACTCAACCTCACCCTATGGGCCTACTACACTAGCATCTACACACCACTAGAGCCACCCCATTTTCCTTGGTCTATGGATCTAAATCCATATTTCCCATTGAGGTTGAAATCCCCTCCTTACAAGTCTCCTTGAAAGGATTGATTGATGATGAAGAATAACGACAATCTCGAGTACATGACTTGGAAATGTTCAAAGAAAGAAGACTAAATGCCTTGAACCACTTACAGGCATATCAAAATCACCTTTGCAGAAGCTACAATAAAAGAGTAATGGTCCAAAAATTTGAAATTGGTAATTTGGTCTTAATGCAAAATCTAAGGAATCAAGCTGATCAAGAGAAACCTGGCAAGTTTGAACCCAATTGGTTGGGTCCTTACATCATCACTACCACATTTGGTTTTGGTGCTTATCAATTAGCTATGCCAGATGGAGAATAATTGATAGATCCTATCAATAGTCTGCATTTACACAAGTTCTATACATAGCATTAGAGAGCTTGGCTAAAAACCTCAAAAATACAAAAGATAACCACCTTGATGAAAACTTGGCAAACAGGTGTCCTTGTGACAGCAAAAAAATTAGAAAATACCAAAAATAGTAAAGAGAAATAATGCCTCCAATAGTAAAAACTTGGTAAATAGGTGCTTTGGATAAGTACCATGGTGAAAACCTGGAAAATAGGCGCCATGTGTAATCAGCCTTCACTTCGCCATCTACTATCATTCTATCTACCTTTGTCCATAATAATTGCCTGATCTTCCAATAACACACAAAATTCATCATAAATCCCTATCATTTCTTTCCATGGATACAAATGGTTGACATCACACCTCACATATCCTCCATTTTGGTGCATGTCCTTTTCCATTTCATTCTTCTTGGCTGGTCATCAACCTGAATGAGGGAAATACCTTTATCACCTGATTGTAGTGGGTATTGCACATGGTCCTAGCAATCATAAAAAGTCTTGAAAAAAGACCTAAAAATCATAAAAAGTCCTAAAAAATACCTAAAAATTTAAAAATGTCCTAAAAAAGTCCAAAAAAATAAAAACATGTCAAAAACACAAAAACATTCAAAAAACATCAAAAATACCAAAATCTGAGCTAAATTTTTTCATGTCTATCTTGTCAATCTTTGTCATAGTCGAACTACGTTGTCTCTGCACATTTTATATGTAGGGAAGGTACATCTTAAATGAGCCCCCAAGACATTAGGTCTATCCCTTTAGGTTGGAAAAATAAAATCATGACTTAATCTTCTGTCATTTAGAAAAATTCATTGGTTGTGTTGAACTACGAGGTCTCTACGTGCATGATGTAGGCAAGGCCATCACTCAATGGGACGCTGAGGCCGCACTAGGTCAGTCCATTAGGGTTTGTCACTTGCACTATCACACATATCAGACATATTTAAAATCAAGCAGATTCTTGACATCTAAAATCAGACAACTCTGGATCAAATGGTGACAAAGTGCTCAATCGATATTTCATCTCAATTAGTATATCAACATTGGCATGTGGTCAAATCGATCATTTGGTCAACTTCAATCAAACTGTCATAACATGTTAACTTGTCATCTTTGGGTTACCCTTTGGATATGTCCATCTGAAGAGAAAACCATGTCATTTATTTATGCTATAGGATGTGTCCTTCCTAAGCATTGACACCATCATCTGGAATTTTGAGAGATTCTCCTGACATTTCAAAATCAATCCTCTTGACATCAGCATCATTCAAGATGTGTCCTTCTTGAATCTGACATCACCTGACAATCGACAACCTAGACCTCATCAAACTTGGCACCTCGACATTAAAACACTTGAATTTTGAACATTAGTAGAACATATGAAAACACCTAGTAAACACTTGGTAAATATTATCTGTCATTTTATTTTCATCATACTACTAGTTCCTCGATTCAAAGGAGCCGCAACGTATCATGATGATTATCCTTATCTTTTCTGATCATCATGTTGCTAGTTCCTCGAGGAGGTCCTGACATCAGTATTTAGAGGAGAAACGATGTAGTGCGATGAACGTCTTGTCTTTTATGGTTTTCATGTGGCTAGTTCTTCAAGGATGTCTTGTCATCGGGATTTAGAGGAACAACGACATTTCATGGCTAGTCTTGTTTTCGGTTGGTTGTGACAAAAGGACTAGGGGCAATTTAGTTCCTCATATGAGTCATGATCATCTTGGCTTGTTCCAAGTGATGGTACAACCTTGCACACTATTGATCTATGCCATATCATAGTGTTTGTTGGCCATTATGACAATCCACCCAATGATGATTAGAGCAACACCTAGTAATTACTTTAGAAAATAGTGAAGGATTGTTTTTCTGCACTAACATGCATCTCTTTCTCCACACTAACATACACCTTCGTCTAGTCATCTCTCTCCTCTCGTCCCTTAATGATATCCCATGACACACAAAAACATAATTGCATACTCATATGGAAATTGCATTAGCACATTACACATCTACATAAATCCATTCACATAATAACATTTACATTCATTTTGCATGACATATAAGTCCATCATTTACATTCATCCATATTGCATACATCAAAGCATCATTTTCATCAAATTTATTTTGCATTAGCATAAAATATAAACACAATAATCATGTCATCAACGCATACATATAAGATCATAACATAAAAAACATCATACATCACATAATCCATATATACATAAACATCCATAAATGCATTCATAATCATAAGTAGGGCATTCATTAGTAAAGTCATCATAATACATACATCTCATCATAAATGGTCATACATTAATACATCCATTGTCATAAACATGGCATCATATAAACAACATTATGCAGTCATATAGAATATCATCATCATCATCATATAAACATAGGATCATTATGTCATATAATCATAAATAACCATCATAAATGCATCATCATCACATAAATCACATCATATCACATAAGGGCAATAATATCATCATGCATCACAACATAAAACAAAGCATATATTTCACATCAAAATCGCATCATATATATCTCCCAAAAATCATGTCATAGGTTAGAGTCTCGTGGAATCCCAAAAATAGAGCTTGGAGGCTCGATAGTCAGAATATAAAATGTCTAAAAATAATGTTAGAAATAAAAAATATTCCCTAAGCTATGCTCCCCCCATCACCTTGAGGTGAGGAATGAGGTGACTTATGCTTGCTGATGAGTTCGGATGACACATGCACTGACACTGCAGGCTGGCTCTGTGAGGCAGATGGATCAATGACTGGAGGCTAGCTGTGATGAGACCTATGTCCCAAAGATCCTGACCTATGATTGTGACTAGATTTGTGGCCCAAGGAATTCCTATGACTATGATGTGACCTATGCCCTAAGGACTATCGAGATGATGTTGACCCACCTACACTAGTCTAGCAACGACTATTGTGGCTCCTGCTACTACCATTGCTTGTCCTGCTCTATGACTGAGACAACCCAGGATCCCTCTACTCGACAAATACTGCCTACTCATAGTAACCTGTACCATCCATGGCTCTCATTGACCCTAGCCAACTCTCTCGCCATGTCTCTTGTGGGCCCTGTACATAGCTATGCAAACTCGATACACCATCTTTGTGCCTCCTGATGTCTAAGAACAACCTAATTCCTCTCCACTCTCACAACCTCTAACTCTATTGCTAGCACCCTATTCTTAGATAGGGCCACATCCAATCTACTTTGTAGGTCTGCTAGCCTCTAATCTACTATCGCATCCCATGGTAGGGGTGGTGGCTTGTCTTTCTCCTCCTCTCAATCTATCATCTACTCTTGGAGCTATCTCTCGGCCTCATCGATATCATCCTCTCCGCCAATATCTATCTTCTCATCATCTCCTCTAACCTCCTCCTATCCACCAATCTCCAATGCCTGATGACCTATGAGTACATCATCCTCCCTCGAAACCTCTCCTACTGGCTTGATCTCTACCTCTTCCCTGACCTCTAGTTGCTCTGCCTCGACCCTCCCCTCCTCCTATCTAACCTCCCCCTCTGGTTGCTCAATTAATAAAGTGAAAATATAATATGTTGGGATAAAGTAAAGTGCAACAACATAAATTTAAAAGGCTCTCACAAAGTCTTCATGGGCAGGATATTTTTTAACTGTTTCTCAACTGTAGGTTAAGAATGGAGAATATTCTCATATGGGCATATTTTTTGTTGGAGAACAACTTGAGAAAAGGCAGTTTTGGGGACAAAATAGGTTTGTTGTAGGGAGAGGAGAAGATTCTTTTCAGTTTGATGATCAATGGTGAAGGTATTTCCAGAAGGCATTTCCAGATCAGCTTTAGGGCTTCTTCTAGAACATTCCTTTCCTCTACATATTCTCTTCTTCTCTCATTGTAAAGGATTAGAAAGTTAGATAATTTTGGTCGAGTCTAGGTGAAGTTGCAGAACAATTGTACAGCCTGATGTTTTTTTAGTGAAATGCAATTTAGGTTTTGGGTCATTCTCTAGTTGGTTTTGAACTAATAGGAATTTGATGTTTTATGACAGTACTGGCAGTTGAATTGAAATGAATTTTTTTGAGCTCATGTCTCTCCATTGTATAAGCATATCAGAATTTTGAATAAAATTATCAAGGGTTGTTTCATTCATCTCACTATTGTGGTGTATATGATTCTTATTTTAGCTTTAATTCAAAGAATTAATTAAAATGCTTGAATGGGATCATAGGTGTATATGTTTTATATAAGGATTTGATAAGTAGTATTCGGTTAGAATACATAATGATGATATTGTAAGGCAATATTATCAGAGATCTTACATGTTATGTGTTAAATCTATCATAAACCCTTAAATACTTATGAATTTGACTCCTCCAATGGTATA
The DNA here is from genome assembly GCA_007115665.2 of Sequoiadendron giganteum. Taxonomy (NCBI): domain Eukaryota; kingdom Viridiplantae; phylum Streptophyta; class Pinopsida; order Cupressales; family Cupressaceae; genus Sequoiadendron; species Sequoiadendron giganteum. The sequence goes on along the minus strand of CM021108.1, from coordinate 373,210,389 downwards.
TGACACTGATTAGGTTGTACTTATTTGTGAGGTTCAATATTTGTTTTTCCTTACTTAGAGCTTGCTACAAATTGCAAATCAATGACTATTTTATACTTAGGAATTTCGTTATAGTTATCTCATGCTCCAAATAGTTGATATTATTGATGAACAACCAATTTTATTCGGTATTATCCTGTTATGTTGAGCTATTAAATGAGATTATCCAATGTTGTTAATGTTGTTTATAATATTGGTGTAGAGGTTGTAAACACATTAAGGGGATCACCCTCCTGAGTCTTACAGAGCCCAAAGTGTAGGAGGTTTTGTCAAAATCCTCATCAGTTGGTCCAGGTCCTTTAAGCTGCCCTTGATTGGAATTGGCAAATCCATAGGTAGATTAGGAGATCAACCTGGTTAGAGTACAAACAACCAACAAAATGGCGACTCTACTAGGGACCATTGTTGAATATTATTCTGCCATATAGAGTCATGAGCTTGTTATGATAGGTTCAATATCCTTGTCAAGTGAGTCAATTCTCATAAATGTTGCCAGAGAATCTATTGTATTTCATCTTTCAATGTAAGTTCTATCTAGATTTGTCCATATTTCATGATTATTTCATAATACCTCACAAATTATGAGTGGCGACTATGAGATCTATACACTAGTGTGCACTATTTGAGAAGAACTGAGAAAGAAACAAAGGATTTGCAGTAGAGATGAAACATATTTGAGCTCTTGTGATGAAGTACCCTGACAAGTTTGAGGAAGGAATCCATATTATGTCATATTGTTTGATAAGGAGGTGTTATAGTGCTTATGCTAGTTCTTAAACAAATTTGATCTATGAAGAAACTCCAGTTGATCAAATTTTTGTCCTCTGTAAAGAGGTGGCGACTCTACCAAAGAACCTGATGAAGAGGTGAATACGGTTCCAAATTTACAAATATTTCCAATTAGAAGAACCATTTGCAGCTGCTGCAACAATTCCAGGTATTTTTCACTCTTGGTTTTCAAGAAATTGAGTATGAAACCCATATTTGAACATTTTAGGAAGACTTTGGTTCCCTATTAAATGAATCTGCATTAAGAAAGGGAACAATAGTAGTATTTCTTTCCACACTTCTAAAATCTAATATGATTTGAGAAGTATGTTTATTTTGAATTATGCCTTTGAGAAAGTTTAAGGCATAAATATTCAGTCAATGTTTTTGAATTATGGTTGAATTGGTAAATGATGTAATTGATAACCATGTATGAAGTTGATAATGATTGAATTTGTATACAAGAGGGTTTCTCTGTGAAATTGAAAGTAAAAGTATGTAGGGAAAACAAGTTGTCCCAAGAAATCAAAGGGATTTTTCTATTGAAAGGTATATGCCATTGGTTTTCAGTGGTATTGGGGTTTCCCGAACCTAATCCCTAAAAATGTTAGGCAGTACTTGCCTAAATTCATAGGGAAAAGTTCAGAATCAGCCTCTAAGCATCTGCAAACATTCATGGATGTGATGGGGGATTATAAGGTAAATCATGAGGACTTTGTTATGAAACTTTTTGTTCAATCATTGAAGGATGATGCCAGAGATTGGTTCTCATATTTACCATCATGTTCTATAGCTTCATGGAATCAGTTTATGATAGCCTTTGTTGAGCAATTTGGTGAAAGGGTAAATCCAAGTGAGGTGAGGAAAAACTTTATGGAGATCAATATAAATGAAAATGAGTTGGTCCCTATTTTCAATCTTTGATTTGCAATGGCTATTAGGGAAATCCCAGAAAGTATGCAACCAAATGATGTTGAATGCTTGGTTGTGTATCTTGGTGCATCTTACAGTCAGATGGGATTCTTGTTAAGGGATAAAGAGCCTGCAACATTACTTTAGGCATATCACACTACCATGGACATTGAGAACAATTTAAAATACTCCATGATGAAAGGGTATCTAGCTGCAAGTGTTGATTATGCACATAAAACTCATGTAAATAGAATTCAAAGATCAGGTAATGGAAATGATTGTCAAGATGACAATCATTTTTTTGTTATGAACTCTCCATCATCAAAGTATGAAGATCATAGTGAGCTCCAAGTTGGATGTCAACTAAATTTGAGCACTGTTGATCAAAAGTATTTTGTACAACAATTGTATGAAATGAAGAGACAAGAGGGAGAATTGCCATATAAGGTGTTTTTGAGATTTTTGGATGCTTTGATAGAAGTTCCCAAAGATTTCAGATCTGAGGGTTCTGTGTGCATTGATTTATTTTGTAAGATTTATGACTCGGGGTTGAGTACTTTTCTAGAGGAATTGAAGCCCCATAGCTTTGATCAAATACCTGATTGGATAAGAAGTGTAGAATCAACCAAGTGTGGTCAGGCACAAAGTGTGGATTCTCAAAAGGTAAACAACAACTATCCTCTTGAAGAAAATAAGACAACAATGAAAATAAGTGAAAAGAGTATGCTAGAGGATGAGTATTTTGATCAACTCACAATCAATACATGTGCAGATCCTTGCAGCAGTAAGGAAGATCATGACACACGGGATGGTAACATAGTAGATATGCAAGAATGTTTCCCTTGTGATGTCTCAAATGAGGAAGGAGTAAATGAGATGCATAGTGCTATTCCATTTCATGTTGTGACTAGAAAATACAAGGCATGTATTGCTAATATTTCATTAGAAAACAATGACTATGACTCTGAAAGTTTAGTCTCAAACATTCGTTATGAAGATTTTGAACATGGTTTGTGTAGTGATAATTTCTCTTGTGATGAAAATCATGATGAGGTTGATAGTTTTGATTGCTTCTCTAAAGATTGTGATTGCTTTTATGAGGATGATATAGAAGCATATTCCTCACATGAAGAATACAATGATATAGATGTTCATGAAGTCACTTGTTCACAAGTGAAGGAACAAAGAACATGTGATGAATATACCGAATGTAATTTGGGTTCACAATCAATAAAGCATGTTCATTGTGAGAGTGATGTGAAGTTTGAAGATAAACATGTGTGTGAACAATATGTTGACTCAAAACATAATGCTAAGTATGATGAAGTTGCTGATAAGTGTAATTATGCCCCTGCTCTTCATGATTGTTTGGATGAAGCAAAGATGGAAAGGTTTATGATACATGATGAGCATGATGATGAAACAATGGATTCATTTTGGAATAATCAGGTGGCACATTGTGACATGTATATGGATCTTGAATTAACATCATTACCCATTGATGATATGGGAAAGCTTGCTGATTCATATGAAAATAAAGTTGTAGATGGTGTTAATGCTGCAGAAGCTGTTAATCCATGTGTAGAGAAGCCAAGGAATGAAACAAATGGTGAATCTCATGTTAGTGATTATGAAGTTGAGCACAAATTCTTCTTATTTGACATTCCTTATTTTACTAATATGAACATGGACATGTTGTCATTGCATGTGAAGAGAATTGATATGAAAGAAAATGAAGATTCTAGTTCTATTGCTAAGGAGGTGTTTTTAGTTAGCAATGAGTCTTTTAATTTTGGATTAGCATGTAGATCAGCTGGTATTCTACATGAAGTTACTAGTTCATATGGTTGTCTTCCTGATGTCCCTATTGATGTTGATTTGATTGAGCCTACTCTCGAGGTATGTTGCTTTGAGTTGGATGATGATGACAAGAATGAATTAGAACATGTTCTCAAACCTAAGATGTGTGCACTCACTCATACCTTAGATGTTCATGTTGCATATGATTCCCATCTCCATGATACCAAGGTGTGTTTTGATGTACCTGAACCGAAATGTCAAAATGTGTGCCTAGGTTGCAGTGATCGGTATAAGAATGCTCCAAAATATACATATTTTGTCTTTGACATATGCCAAGATGATTTGTATGACACACACCAAGTGGTTTATGAGAGTTTTCAGTTTGATCTGCAAACTGATTTTAATCTGCAAACTTATTTTGATGTGCAAACTGGTAATCAAAATGAGATTAATAGTTTTGGCCATGTAGCAGATTGTGAGTGCTATTTTTGTCAGCTGGAAGAATTTTTCACAGGGTGTGGCAATGTGCAAGATACTGAAGGATGTTGTTTTCATTCTGAGAATGATTCATATGATGAATGTGATAAGTTGTTGCCACATGAAATTTAGTATTTTGAAAGTATGCCTACCTTTCAAATGCACAATAGTTATGAACATGTTGATAATGTTGTGAATGATTGCCTGTTAGGAGAGGTCAACATGTTTAGTCAAGAAAATGGTTGTGATCAGACTAGGCCTTCATATGGTCTTGATCATTATTTTTAAATCATGTCACTTGATGAAAAAGTTGAACATAGATCAAGTTTCTACTTGCCCAAAGACAACTTGACACTTGTGTTTTCAAAGATGTAGTTGTTCATGTTGTTATGGTTTGATAAGTGCAAGCATGAGTTGAGGGAGAACAAATCTTTTTACAGAATTGTGTTTGATAGAGGTAAATGCTGATTCCGATTTTTCATTTGGTGCCCCGAGGTCACCAGATGAAGTTGAAAAATGAAAGTTGAATAAAGGAGTGGTGTGAGGACACCTAATGGACTCAGAATTTGGTCTACTCTCCCTAGAGATTTGGAATCTTGCTATACCCACAGGGGGCATACATCCCTAGTCAGAACCACTGATGGAACTCTCAAATTTTGTAAGTTTGAAGTTCTCATTTCGAGGATTTTTCCTCTGCACTTTCAGAAGTGTACCTGATGGATCAGTCTGAGTGACCTACTTTGGAAGGTCGTAACTTAATGCCAGTTAATTTTCAAGAAAAACCCATTTGCAGACATATTCAATTGACATACATGAATGTGCATGTCAATTCTCAGCTTCCCACAATAAGTTTTGTCAGGGTTTCGAAAAGCGAAGCTGAAGGGTTTTTGCACTTTTTTGTTGTTTGCAAACTGTTTGTTTTGCAAAGTTGCCCCTGTTTGAGCTTGCATTTTTCAATTGGTTGATCGCCATGTCAAAAAAATTGTTTCCCTACATTCTCCATACATAAATGATCTCAGGTGTCAGTTTTCAGGGTCTTATGATCTGATTTTCTATTTTTAGTAGATCAAAACCAAATGCAATTTCTCCTATTTTACACCTGCATTTTCAGAAATCTTTTTGAGTGGTCAACTTTGACCCTGAATAAATTTTGATCAATGATGCTTCAAGCAAATTCATTTTTCACACGTGCTCAGGGTACCTAAATGAACTTATGTGTTTGATGGCAGCTTCCCAGGAGTTGATTCACTATTTTTTTCAAATCAACAGTTGGGTGAGTTTTAATTGGTTCAGAACAAGTGCAGTTTCAGAAAAGCTTGAGTAAGCAAATTTTGCGGATTAATATCTTCCACCTCATGATACATTTTTCTGAGCTGATTGTTGCGCTATATTCTCAAGTCGATTGTCTACATTCTTGCAAGTTTTCATTTCCCCACAAGGTCATTTGACTAGTTTTCAAAGGTGATTCCAAAGCCAACTTGGCCAGTTTTGCTCATTTTTTAAATATGCTTGAAAGCAGGTTTTAATGGCAACCCAGTTCATCTTTTCACTTCAAATGCACTTAGAGGTTGTCCCAAATCAATTCAAGGTAAAAATTGTGTGAAAATGAAAATATTTTTTAGTCGGGCCCACAAGGGGACCTGACATGACTAACACATTTTAGGGACAACTCAATACAAAGGGCACAAAAAATTGCTTCCATTATTTTTATTTCCAAATTACGTTAGTTGAAGGCTAGAATGAGATTTTTCCCATGATAGTTTGAGTCTTATAATAGAGTTTTACATTAAGCACATAAAGACTTCTCTACACTCATTACAAAGTGTAAACTCTATGGAAGTGGTTTCAAATGAGGACACATTGAGTGCTATAAGGCTGGATGAACAAATGATAGAACATGACTTCCTTGTCAGGCTTGTTTACAATCTAATCAATGTCACAATGTGCACTCCTAGGGTGGTAAAGGAAGTAGGTAATCATGTTTTTTGAAAAATGACAAAAAGAGTTACTCCCTACCAAAACAACTTTTCCCAATATGACTGAAAAAGAAGCTATCTCTAGTATAATATTGAATAGCTAGAAGAGGGATAGAAAACCTTGCAAATAATTATGGAATAATTAATGTTGAATGGAGAATTCTACTCATTGAATGAAGATTTATTCACTAAAGCATAGAGGATGAAAGAACTTAGTTAAGAGGTATTTTGGTGTGAAGGAGGGCGACACACTTGGGATATGAAGGAAAAGTATGCATAAGATGAAGTTTCATAAAATTCAACAAAATATTTGATAGAACACCTCTTTTGTCTGTGATTTCAAGGAATGTTAAAATCACAATTCATGAATCAACCACGCACCAGCTACAAGGGCGGTTGGGGTTCATTGCTTCAAAAAACACATTTGGAGGAAACTAAATAAGTGAAAAATGTGCATTGTATGGAGGCTCGAGTGCAATGTGAAGTTTTTTTTTCAATGAGCAGAAAGATAGAAACGGTTTGATGAGGCACTATGCATCCATCAGAGCATGAAAGACAACCATCGTGCCAAAAGGGGGCATGATATGGAAATCTACCAATGCCCTGGGCAGAGAAAAATGCCTGCTAAATAGGGTATAAATAGAATGCAATTGTTGAAGAGGCCATGGAAAATTTGTGACAAGGCGTGTGACTGGGTCTTTTGCCAAGATGATGGGGCAGGCGCAACTTAGCAATTTTAAAAGGCATTGATCCATAGTGAAGGGCCAATAGACACAAAGTGTGATCTGTTGGAATGCTTTGGAATTTTTTTGGAAAATGCAGCAAGAGGGTGTCATTGCAAAATGGTTTGAGGGAATCTTTTGGAGCAACCAATGCATCTATTTTAGTTAATGGAGATTCCAAAGATTGCTAAATGCGAGTTATTTGCAGCCAACAAAACATAGAGATTAGAACACATATAAAGGGGAAGTTATCAAGCCAATTCATTGCCATGGTTTCTATACACAATACCATTCAAAGCTAACACACCTCTTTTCATTGTAGTGAAAAATGCAAATATTGGGCAGTGTTCTAATGGAGATGGCCACGTACAAATAGACAGGAGTAACATGACATTACAAGGTGTGTGATTTGACTGAAGGCCTCTTCACAGTGTGGTCTAATATTGTTGTTTATGAATAGATTATTTTATTGAAAGACTTTGGAAGCTTTCAAGTAGATGCACTTGGTAGTGGAAATAAAAAAATCATCACATTCTTTGCCCTCAAACTAGAAAAGGAAAAGGCATAATATTGGTACAAGTATCCATTAAAGTCTGCAGATGAGGTCGCTTTCACTAGGTTAAAGGGTGATATACTTGGGAACGTGGATGTGAGCATTTGAACTTCCAAATGGAAACCACTATGCATGTAACGACCAAGTAGAGGAGTGGAGATGCCATGAACAAAGAATGCTCAAGAAAACAAACAAAGAAATTAGGGCACAAAGCATGAATAGAAAGAAGCAGATTGGAAATCAACGACGGAGGATGGAGGATGAACTCCAACACAATGTAAATCATTGCCCTCCATATTGTGATCCCAAGATATGCATGGTTTAGTGATTGCGATGGCGAGGGGAATGAGTGGTGGGCCCAAAATATTTTAAATGGAACTAGAGGCATTTTATCTGCCCGATGATTTGCATTTAAATTTTTTCATTTGCTTTTAGAGAAAAAACATTTACATGCTAGAATGTTGCCCCATGACATTATATTTGAGACTCTCAAATATTTTTAATACATAAGGTGAAATGCAAAGTGGGGTAAAAATAAAAGGCCCGATGGAGGTGAATTACAAGGGAGGTCCCATTTAATTTTAAATGGCGTTAGCATGGAGCATAAAGTGAAGACTTTAATGGGCCCATGTTTTCATTTTGAATGGTGAAAGTGTAAAATGCAGTAAAATGCATGTGAAATATTTTGTGCTAGAAAATAAGATGAGGCAAATATTTTAAATGGCACAAGGAGAAAGTGAATTAAATATTCAGTTTAATTTTTATTTGCTGAAGGAAGAATGTTTTACTTGGCTTGAAGTGAAAATATAATATGTTGGGATAAAGTAAAGTGTAGCAACATAAATTTAAAAGGCTTTCACAAAGTCTTCATGGGCAGGATATTTTTTAACTGTTTCTTAGCTGGAGGTAAAGAATGGAGAATATTCTCATATGGGCATATTTTATGTTGGAGAACAACTTGAGCAAAGGTAATTTTGGGAACAAAATAGGTTTGTTGCAGGGAGAGGAGAAGATTCTTTTCAATTTGATGATCAAAGGTGAAGGTGTTTCCATATGGCATTTCTAGATCAACTTTAGGGCTTCTTCTGGAACATTCCTTTCCTCTACATATTCTCTTCTTCTCTCATTGTGAAGGGTTAGCAAGTGAGAAATCTTGGGTGAAGTTATAGGGCAAATTGTAAAATCTATAGTGATAGAGAAAAATGAAAATCAGGTTCTAAGTTATTTTGTTGTAGGTTTTGAATTTATGGAGATGTGATATTTTATAATAGTACTAGCATTTGAATCATACTGATAAATTCAAGATCATGTCTCTCCTATGTGCAAGTGTATTCGAATTTTGAATGAAGTGATCAAGGGTTATTTTGTTCATTTTACTGTTGTGGTGTGTGCAATTCTTGTTTTAGCTTTAATTCAAGGAGTTAATTAAAATGCTTAAATGAGATTGTAGGTCAATATGTTTTGTACATAGATTCGATAAGTAGTATTGAGTTAGGGTTACAGATTTGTGATATTGTGAGGCAGTATTATCAAAGATCTTATGTGCTATGAGTTGAATCTATTATAAATCATTAGGTATTTGTGGATTTGACTCCTCCAATGGAAGTAAGGCACTGATCTGAGTTGCATTTGTTCTTTGTAATTCAATGTTTGTTTGTGTTCACCTAGAGCTTGCTACAAATTAAAAATTAATGAATACCTTTTACTGCAAAGTATTGTTGTGATTATCTCATGCTCCAAATGGTTGATATTATTGATGAACAACCAATTCTATTCAGTATTAACCCATTTTGTTGAGCTATTATGTGAGATTATCTTTTATTGTTAATGTTGTTTATGATTATGGTGCAGAGATTGTAAACACATTAAGGGATCACCCTCCCGGGTCTTGCAGAGCCCAAAGTGTAGGAGGTTTTTAAAATCCTCATCAGTTGGTCCAATTCCTTCAAGCTGTCCTTGATTGGAATTGGAAATTCCATAGGTAGATTAGAAGATCAACCTGGTTACAGTAAAAAGAACCAACACAAGGTCTCCCTAAAAGAATATTATACGGTAATGGGCCAGGCATCACATAGACCAATGTAGGCAAGGTAATGGGGCCCATTTACAAAGGTAGTATTACCGTACCTAGGGCTTGGTAGCCAACATTATCGAACCCACAAATATACAAAGAAGCTGCTAAAGAAGATGAATCCACTTTTATTTTAGGCAATAGGTCCATACCACAAATGTTGAGAGTTGAACCAGTGTCAATGAGGGTACATCTAATGTCGATGTTGTTAATATTAACTATAATCATCAAGGGCTTTGCTTGCTTCTGCACATTTGAAGGTGGGATTTCTTGTGGTTGGAACGTAATATTTGGAAAATCCACTCGAATATGTGCCAACAATGCATCAATGTCCGTAGTTCTAGCGAAGGTGGGAAAGAGGATCTTTTGTAAGGCTTCTTGAAACATATCTTGATAAACTAGAGTGGTCTGAAGCAAGTCCCAAAGTGATATCTTGACCGTAGTAACACAAAGTTGCACAACAAGATCATAATCACCTGGTTCTTTGATCATGGTTTTAGGAGCTGAAGGAATGCTAGGTTGAGATGGTGGTAAAGAAGTAGGAGTTTCAGTTGGTTGTGATGTAGGAATGAAAGCTTTTTGTTCTAAGTTTTTTTAATTTCTCCTTGTATTGTACATATGCCTAACAACATTATAAGAAGTAGAGTCAATAGCTTTCATGAACCTTGAGTATAAGTCCGATGGATCGCTACAACATGAAATCCCATAGATGGAATAGTCTTATCTAGGGGATGGCTTAGTTGGAGTCACATAAATGATGGGCTTCTTAGGGCTTGGAGGAGCCACATAAACTACAACCACATTTACCAACTCCTCAGCTGGTGAGGAGAGAGTTTGTTTGGAAGATTTACAGATAGAGGAGAATGCTTCTAAGAAATCATCTAGAGCATCTTCCAACATATCAAAATCATTTTAAAAAAATGAATCATTTAAAACATGTGACATTATGAAAATGGATCAGATGGTTCACGTCGGGTTCACCAAAATGTGATATAGGAGGGATTTTTTGCACACGGGTCTCTTTATTCTCAAGAGATCACTAGGGAATGAAGTATCCTTATACACCTCAACTTGAAAAAATCGATAAACTATAAAGGAAGACAAAAAAATTATCCCAGACTCCAAGAGAGCAATACTTTGAGGTTTCTACCTCTAGTAGGAGATCTCTCGACCAAAGGACATCAGCGTGGTTTTAGGATGCCAATGCGGTGTGCTGTCGTCTAAAAGATGCACTAGCGTCCAAAGCTGGGAGAAGCTTAGGAGCTCAAGTAGGTGGAACTGAATCTCACCTCTAAACTCGAGTCAAAGCGTGTTAGGCCAAATAATCATACAAAATACTAGAATTTAAGGAAAAAATTCAAAGGAGCTCGAAGGAAGATTATCTTGTACTAGACGTTCAATTTTGTTTTCTCCAAGTTTCACTTCATAACCTGCACACAAAAGATCAAGGGGAAAAGGTTGGGGCTATATCGTGGTCTACCTTAGTTAGAACCCCATTTTGGTGTTCCCACCTCCACGGACAGTCAAATTTGGAAAAGAGTGTAAACAAAGTGTGTGGTGAAAGAAAGACCCACTTTGAAGTAGAGACCGCACCACAAGATAGTAAATGGACAAGTAAGAAAGAGTGATAGGGAGAGAGAGAGCATTACCCATGGGTCAAGACCCTCTTTGGAGCACACGGGTGCACTGTTGAGTGCTTGCTTGAGAGCCGTAGCTACTAGAGAGTTGTAGTTGTTGGAGGGACCTCAATTTTGCATGGCTTCACCTATAGAAGAGCTTCTATTCAAGGATAGAGCTTACCCAATACTAGAGCAAGTAGTAGTAGTGATTCAACTAATAGCTTCCCAACCCCAAAGTGAGACCCAAAAAAGGGTTTTCATGAATGCAAGGGCGGCACAAAGCTGTTACATTCAAGACCTAACCGCCAGTCAATGTGTCACAAGGGTCAGGATTCTAGATTCATCGTTTCAAACTCAAAAAACTGCCAGGATGTTAGCATGTCGTGCAGACATCTGCATGCCGTGTAGGCATCCAGAGCCTATATTTTTGGGAAACACCTTGTCACGCTTCTATCATTTTTCCATATGTCCACATGGAGTCAAAATCATGAAATTTTGACTCATGGGATTTTGTTATTAAAGTTTCTAAGGTGTCATAAATGCTAGGAAATATGTGGAAATGTGGAATTACCCCTAGGTACAATTCTGCGATATTACAACATCCATGGCAACACCTTCATACTTGCAATAGGTTATGCACCTCAAACATGCAATTAAAAAATTGGTCAGCACCAAACAATTCCATGGTGGAAAGAAGTGAAGGATGAACACACCAAGGGTTAACTAGGACCCAAAACTACACCAACACACTTTGAAAAGCTTCCAAAAATTACACACCGCTTCCACAATTGGTGCTAACATGTCAAGTCAGCTAAACCTATATTAATTCCCTTAACAACTAAGTTCATGCTTAACTAGGTCCACATAAAAACACTCCAAAATATCCATACAACATCTCTGAATATTCTAACATCATCAAAATATTATGCAACTCTATCACAACCACCTAAAACTAAGAACACCATCATTTTGTGTAACCAAACACACTAGCACAAACATCTAACTCACTAACTAGCTTCATGGAACACCTAAATATTTGAAACCTCAAGGGAAGTAAGTTATAGACAATATAAGCTAATTCCCAAAAACACATGACAAGAAACCTTAATGTGGAGAAATGCAGAGAAAACTCATTTCTCCTAGACAACCTGCTTCATATGCACAAATAATGGTGAACACAACTTTCACTGTCGTATGATCCAAATTTGCAACTTTAGATATAAAATCTTTGTACACCTCTAATAAAAATATCCAAACCACACAAGCATAACTTCAAGTTGAAGAAATGTAGAGTAGAATACAGAACACCACTCTTTCACACTATAATCTCTTTTATTCAATTTTTCTCAAAATTACTTGGAAACCAAGTGATCCAACTGTAATTAAAATACTACTAACACCTCTTCAACACATCTAGAACATCTACGACACTTCTTATTAACCACAACACATCCATACTACCAACAATATCCACAACTATACTAAATTTGACAACAATGACAACACCAACAACATTGTGTTGAAAACATTAACAAATCCAAGCTTCCAACAATTCCAATGCTATGGGTTGAAATCAATGACAACACCAACAAGCTTCCAAAAATCTCCCCATTTATCATTGATGGCAACACCAGTTTTGAAAAACTATCAACAACAAAATCATACAAACAACAACTCTGTAACAAGTAGTACTCCCCCTAATTGGGGCATTTCTCACTCTTCATATTCTCATTATCCCCTTTTCCAAAACACCACTTTTGCACTAGCTTTTCTTTTTTTTTTTTTAGACAACTCTCTCCCCCTTTGACATCAATGAAAAATGGCAACACCAACACCTCTGACACATTACCTACATAGGATTTTTAGTTTTTGTTCCCCTTTGACATCTGCATACATCACAAACTTTTATTCTCCCCCTTTGTCAACACCCCAAAGGGAAAAAAATGCTCTCTTCACTATATTCACTTTTCTACATGTTCCCCCTTAGGAGCATAAAATATGATCCATCTAACTACACCAATCAAGATTAGTAATACCTACTCCCCCTGAGAGGTAACCTTTAGCATCAGTCCAAGACCAAGAATTATCTTGAAATGCTTCCTGGAAAGATGCACACACTTATGCATCTAATTGAAAGAAGGAGGGGAAATAAACCTTGACTTCTATTGGAGATACTCAAAAGTATCTTTAGGAAGAGAATTGGTAAAAATATATGCAACTTGATATTTTGTAGGTACATACTCTATATTTACTTCATTTTTTGCAACCTTCTCTCTTAGAAAGTGATACTATATTGATATTTGATTTTTCCTTGAATGCATCACCAAATTATTTGATATATTGATAGCATTTGTATTATCACACAAGATAGAGATAGGTTCATTACATGATATTTTGATATCCTTCAATGTTTGCTTCATCCAAAACACTAATTATGTGCAACAAGATGCTACAAAAATATACTTTGCCTCTATAGTAGATAAAGATATTGAATCCTTTTTTTTCTTCACCAAGACATCAATCTACTTCAAAGAAAGAAAGCACCTTCACTTGTACTTATTTTTTCATCCACACAACCTGCCCAATCTGCATCAGTATAGGCCCATAAAGAGAAATCAATATCCTTTAAATACCATAGACCATAGTCTGGAGTTCCCTACAAATATCCGAATATCCTCTTTACTACTGCCACATGTGATTCTCTAGGATCTTATTGAAATATGGCCATAAGAAAAACTACATGTATGATATCTAGTCCAGTAGCAGTCAGATATAGTAGTCCACCAATCATTAATCTATACTTTATTTGATTAGTCTTAGGAGATTCATCATTCTTGCTCAACTTGCAACCAGTAACCATAGGATTACATACCGGTTTAGAGTATTCCATTCTAAACTTCTTTAGCATTTCCTTGACATATTTTGAATATGAAATGATTATTACTTTTTCTGTCGTATTTATTTGTAGCCCAAGGAAGAAATTCATCTCTCCAAACATTGAAATCTCAAATTAATTTTGCATATCTTTTGCACACTTGTATATATCCTCATTTCCTCCAAAAATTACATCATCAAAATATAAAACCACAATCAAGATTTGATCCTTCTCAACTTTAAAGTGAAAATTTCTATCTCTGATACCTTTATTGAATCCCTACTACAACAAGTACCTATCCAATATTGCATACCAGGATTTAGGAGCTTTCTTGAGTCCATACAATGCCTTATTCAATCTATAAACCATATTAGGATTATTTGATAATTGAAAGCCTTTTGATTGTTCAATGTATACCACTTCTTCCAACTCAATTCAAGAATGCAAACTTCACATCCATCTAATAAATCTTGAAATCCTTATGTGTTGTACAGACCAAAAACATCCTAATGGCCTCTATTCTTTCTATTGAATCAAATGGCTCCTCAAAATCTATTCCTTTCACTTGTGAGTAGCCCTTACGTGAAATTATAGCCTTATTTTTGGCAACTTCTCCATTCTCATTCAGCTTGTTCTGGAATACCCATTTATTTCCTATTACATTCTTGTTTGTTGGTCTTGGGACTAATTCTCATGTTTTATTATTTTGAATCTACATCAATTATTATTCCATATCTTTCGTCCAATTCTCATCCTTACATGCCTCAATCACTATCTTAGGTTTTACTTTGGAAAGTAGACACAAATTTACATGTTCTTCTATCATAGTAGCTATTCTTCTTGTCAACACATCTCAACCTCCTATCCGGCCTCCTCCTCTCTCTCCCCCTCCTTGCCCTCCTCTTGAATCGGTGGCAATGTTGCTCCCCTACCCACTATCGTACTCTCCTCAACTGTCCTCTCCCGCCGTCTCCTCCTCTCCTCCTCCTTCCACCCCTACCATCCCCTCTACCCCCTCCATCATCTCCTCCCCCATCTCCTCCACCCCTCCCTCCATCTCTACCTTTACCCCTGTCTCCATCTTGATAGAAACCAAGATCATACATGCAAACCAAAAATACCTTCCACAAGAGAAAAATAGAAAAAGCAAGAGCAATTTGCATGAAGATGTGCAAATGAATTGTATTCAAGAACTAAGAAATTACAAAAGATGAATTGCTTTATAAAATCAATGTATGCGTAATTCTAAAGGTAAAACCTAATTTTGAACTAAAATTAGCTCAATTAAATAAAGCTTACTTATTAATTAAGTAAACTAATTATTACCTAAGTAAACTTAATAAAGTGTAATTAAATAATTAATTACACCAACACCCCCCCTTAAGTGCAACTTAGGGAGACTAAAAGGCATGCACCTAATGCTCGGATGAAAAGCAAAGAACAATAGAACAATTTATTATGTCATTCTAGAGGAAATAATGTAAAACAAAGAACAATGTTACCAAGCTCTTCAAAACCTCCATGATTCACCTCCATAGCCCTTCTCCATTTTTTGCAAATGTATTATTTGCCCTCAGAATTTTGTGAGCAAATATACCTATGACAATGACCTAGCAAATATTGAAGGATTTCTATGAGAATGCACACAAAATCAAATTCTACATGCAATGAAGAAACCTGCAAAATGATACTGTTAACATGAGAGATCCTAAGCATGAAGTCAAGAGGTCAAGAGAGGTCAAAATGAGGTTGATTTTGTCATTTTATAGAAATGGCACATTTGAATGGAGGGACAATATTGAAAGATGAAAGATTCCCTAAGATCAAGGGTCGTAAATGCATGCGACAACCCCTAATTAGGGTTAGGGAAACAATGCAAAATAGATGGTCAAGATTTGATTTTGAGAAAATAAAATCAAGGGTAGAATTATATGTGATAAGAGGATATTGGGCACGAATTTTGAGGTTGTTGGAGGGGATTAAAAATTATGATTTATGAGAGGGCGATTTGACTTTTGAATTAAAAATTAATTTAATTCAGAAGTGGTGGGGCCATGTGATAGTAAATAATATATTTTAATTATTTACTTGGGAAGAGGGAAATTGCTAATTTAAATAGATGATTTTATTTAAATTTAAAGAAGAAGTCAATAGGGCAATTAAATAATTAATTCTAATTATTTAATTATGGAGAATTTATTTAATTATGAGAAGACATTAGAATTAGAGACATATTTAAATAAATAAATAGATTTTATTTATTTAAATAATCAAGAGGACATAATGGACTAATTAAATAAATTTATTAATCAATTTAATTAAAGAGGACATAGGGAATTAGTGGTGTATTTAAATAAAATAAATGTAATTTATTTATTTAAATAGTTAGGAGGGATAAGATATATGAATTAATTAAATAATTAAGTATTATTTAATTAATAGGTGAATTTGGACAAAAGAACATAATTAAATATATTAATTATGTTTAGAAGAAATGTAGAGAAAAATCGAGTTCATAGGCCTAGGTCAATTTTATGTGTCTACATTTTTCCCCTCTTTGTCATAATGCAGTTTATCGCATTATGGCAAAAAAAACTAGTCAAGAAAATGCCCCAGCAAAGGTATGGAGTGTCCATGCTCCCTTGGGAAAATTTGCGAATTTTGGTCGAGGGCCAAAATTTTTTGGAAAGTGTCCCGATAAGTCAATTTGAGGACTAGAAAATCAATGGCACAATCGATTTTGAAATCTGATGAAGTTAAGGTAGTCAAAAGGTCAGTCAAACTTGGTCAAATGAGCCTCCAATAATAACCTTGAGGGTAAAACCCTAATTTTCAACCTATAAATAGGTTTGAATTTGGTAAAAAGTCATTTCATTTTCACTTTTACCTTTTGAGATTTGGTGAGTTCAGAGCTAGGCGACCTTGTTCGAAGATGGTGGTTCCAGTGACAAAGCATCACAGATACTAGGTGTGGACCTTCCAATGGCCAGAGGGTGCAGAGGTACCAGTATGTACCCTTGTCCTACTTTGTAATTTTCTCATTTTACGTGCATTTTTAGGGACTTTTAGCTAGAGAATTAGATGTGTTGCGACGCATCCGCGTTCACGTAAGATGCATTCGTGTTCACGTTGCATGCATTTGATGCGTCACGATGCAAACACAAGTGATAGGGTAGGGTTAGGTTTACAATGACACAAATGTAAGGCCCCAAGATGTAAATGCCAAAACACAACGCAAATGCAAGGTAGTACAACACACTCGTCGAATCACAACGCATATGTTAGACCATGCGACAAAAATGGTGTAAAATGGTGCAACTGACTTGTGAAATGATGCAAGTGCCCTAGAGTGATGCATATGTCAGATCAAATGATACAATTGTTGGGATGCGATGTATGTGCATGATGGAATGACGCATGTGACCTGGTGCGACATAATTGAAGTCAACATGATGTATTTGACTTTGACCAGGGTTGACTTAGTTTTAGGCACAATTTCTTAGGTGTTTTTTATTAGATAGATGATAATGATGATGTTCAGTATGTGCTAACTCTCATTTTTGCATGTGCAGAAATGACTACCACCTATCTACATGTGCGAGTTTAGGTCGGCTACTTATGCATTCAGAGATCAGCTACGAGATAGAGAGCGAAGATGACTAATGCAGCTAGGATTGTACCATGTTACCTATATGCCCATTATTCGAGAAAATAGGGGTCTTCTGACAGCATTGGCCGAGAGATGGCATTCAGAGACTTGTCCTTTTCACATGTCGACAAGAGAGGTGAGTGTCACTCTGGAGGACATGTACATGATTTTGCACATTCTGATTAGGGGAGAGTGCGTGGTTTATGATCCACACCAGGGGCATCAAGCCATGAACAAGTACTATGAGCCTATGGATGATGCAAGATTAGGTATTGAGGGTTATGAGATCTAGTGGGAGTTTGTGGTTGAGCAAAATGCTCAATGGGATGCCATGCTATGTACTTTGATTATCAGTGTTTTGATTCCTAATCACCAAGGACACAGATTTCTGATTAGGTGGGTGATATACTGGTCTGAATGAGACAAGATAGGTCTATATTTTCCTAGGGATCATGTTTATTTGGGATGCTATATCATCAGTTGCATGAGGTGGCTTATAGAGAGGCGAGTAACATCAACTACAGTACCACATTGTTGATAATCTAGGCTTGGGAGCATATTCTCATTTTCTGACCGCTAGTTTAGATACAACAGTTGGGCGAGGGGATGCCGTATGTTTTCCTATATGCCGATTCAGTGACACAAACTCGGGTCAGCAATACAAGGTACTAGCGCCACCGCATTGATAGACTGATGGGGTTTTTTTGGAGACCTTACAGGGATTGTGCACCATGGGACAAACAAATTCATCATATTTCCTTTTGTAGATAGTTTAGATATCTTATTGGATGGATAGTCCAGTCTCAACATATTATTGAGATCTACCTGCCCCAATGGGTACTATGACAATTCAAAGAGCAGTAGGATGTTCTTGCAGGGTCTGCAAAGTATGCTCAATCATCCCGAGAGACGGTATGGGGGCTTCCTATATCATTTCCCTTAGCAAAGTAGTAGGTGGATGGATTGATTGCATAGCAGTGGGGGTGGAGTGGGGGTTTGGCAAATCTGGGGACCACTATAGAGTTTGACACCTGGTGGCAGACACACAGGCCAATACAGTTCATAGATCCAGATGTGCCAACACCAGTTGATTGCTGGTCAATGATAACATGTATACGGTGGGGAGGACTAGGAGGGAGAGATGTGTTGGTGTAATTAATTATTTAATTACACTTTATTAAGTTTACTTAGGTAATAATTAGTTTACTTAATTAATAAGTAAGTTTTATTTAATTGAGCTAATTTTAGTTCAAAATTAGGTTTTACCTTTAGGGTCATACATACATTTCTTTTATAAAGCAATTCATCTTTTGTAATTTCTTAATTCCTGAATACAATTCATTTGCACATCTTCATGCAAATTGCTCTTTCTTTTTTTGTTTTTCTCTAATGGAAGGTATTTTTTGGTTTGCATGTCTGATCTTGGTTTCTATCATGGTATCAAAGCTTCAGATCTGCAGCTACCTATTCATCTTTTGAAGGATATTTCATTACAAATTTTTAAGTGTGAGGGTTTGAAGCTACAATAGTTTTTTGCCAGATCAAATGGTTTTTCCATCATTTTTTGAGAAAATTCAACCCTGATCTCTCAAATTGTGCATTATGGTGCAAAACGGACATCACGGGTGCGCTCAGAAGCCCAAAAACCTCTATTTTCATATAAAATATGATAGGGTTTGTTGAAAATTGATTTTTTTGTGTTTTTGGAGATTTTCAAAAATATTGTTAGAAAAATTCATACGACTGTACAAAACCATACGGATGCCTCAATTTTTGTACCAAATGTTTTGCCTCATTTTTGAGCTGCCTCAATTTTTGTAACATTTTGCCTCGATCTATGTGCCCTCTTGATTTCTATTTTGCCTCGATTTTCATGTCATGAAGGTACAATTGAATATTTTATTAATTTTTTAATTTTTAAATTAATAAAATATTTGGTTTAAAGCCAGAATGAACATTTTTAGTAAAATGGTCGTATCTTGAGCATACGAAGTTCGTTTTTCAAAAACGAGATACTGTTGGAAAGCTGGTTTTGAGCCCAATCCATTGGTGCAAGGATTTTTCTAGATTTTTCTCCAGATTTATTTTGCAGACCTTTGAAGTCAGATGAAGTAGTTTTCATTTTAGAGGGCATAACTTTTGCCTCGGTTATCAGTTTTTTGCAATTCAAGCAACACCAAGAAGCTGATTCATCCTCTACACATATCTGAGGTTATCATGGAAGCAGATGTGAACATTGATTTGTGCATGCATTATTTCTTATTTTCATGCATTATGTTTGCATTTTCTCTTTGATTTATGCATGTTTTGCATGTTCTCCTTTTACAATCATGGGGTATTATAATAAATGAACTTCTATAAAGTTCTATTAGGGAGGCTTCTTGCATAATAATTTTATTAGAGTGTAGTTGCATTGCATGGACTTTGATCTCATCTTCGTATTGATGACAACTTGCATGAATTGTATATGGATTCTGTTGTTTCTTTTGGCCACATCTTGCTCATAACTTGACACATTTTGGTTTGCATGAGTTCACATCTTAGATTGAGAGCCTATGGTTAATGATCCTGAATTGCATCAGATTCACATCAGGTCACATCTTAGTTTGAGGGCCATTGATTTTATGGTTAATGTTCTAGAATCTTCATGGTACTTGCTCCTATGGATCATTTTTAGTCATAGTTTGGCATTAGCATTGAGATAGACATAGCTTCTAGATTCTTTCATCATATCATTCCCTCTTATGGGGGGCATCATTTCTTCATCTACTATTGCTTCAAAGATTCCAAGGTTTTTCTAGTTTGTGAGTTTTCCAGTGTTCCTTGGCATTAGGTCTATTATTGCATTATCATGATTCCACCAAAGTCCTTCATTGAATCTCATATGGTTTCTTATAAATAGAGGTATCTTTCCTTGTTTTTCAGATTCAGGATTCCAGTGTTACTCCACCAGTGTTCTTCCAGTGCTTCTTTGCAGCAGGTCATCTCATTGAGGGGGGGGTTTTGTCCCCCTGGGTTTTCTCCTTTTTCTCATTCATTGCATTTGTACATGGGTACCTAACATGGCCTTGTAGCTGGGACCCATTCATGCTATCAAATATGCTAGCATCTTCTTTAACATAATAACTTCTCTTGACAGATTTACCTTTATTATCCTTATATTTGTCATTTGAAACTTTGGTTGGAAATCTTGAAGCATAATGACCTAACCTTAGGGTTTCCAACTTAGTCTTAAATTTTTTCATATTTTCTTGCTTGACCTTATCATCTCCTTCATAGATACTTTCTAACTTCTTCCACATTTCTTTAGCAGATTTGTAGCTCATAACCTTCACAAGTTTTGAATTAATAAAACCACTCAAAAGTAAATTCCTTGATTTTCCATTGTTCTCATATGCCTTGATATCATCATCGGTTGTTGGACCACTAGTAGGCATGGTATATCCATTTTTAATTAACTTGCAAACTCCAAACCCTAGGAAAATAAGGAAACCTTCCATCCTAGTTTTCAAAAATCTATATTTTTCCCATCAAACAATGAAGCCTCTTTCTTGTGTTCGATCCAGATCTACCTCAAGTGGTTAAGCTTATTCCAAGGAACCTTGCTCAAATACCAATAGTTAGATGCATAGGATAACTAAGAGGGGGGGTTAATCAATTGTACATCAAAACATTCAAACCCTTAATATCTTTTCAAACCCTTATCAATCATTAAACCCTTATCATGCATTAGCAGAATGTAAGCATATGAAATAGTAATGAAAACACATCAAAACACATAAGAACACTATATTTACATGGAAAACCCAAGAAGTGAAAAATCATGGTGAGGACTAGCTTACATATATATGAATTGCAACACCAAATATAATTAGGCTTACTACCCAAAAAGAAGAAAGAAGGGCTCACTAATAATGACTCACCACTGTATTAGAAAGAATAAAGAAAGAACTATTATAAAGAGAAATCAATCTGAGAGCGATAGGAATATCCACAACAATAACTCTGAACCATTTGTAACCTTCAGCTCACTTCCTTTAGTAACTTTAGGTACATTGAAAATGTAGACACCTTCTACTCACTACTTCAATTAACCTTAGTCATCAAAGCTCACACTCACATCACAAATCTTGATGAAATTTCACACCACACCACACTACAGACAATTCTCAAACACTCTACCTTGTATTTAAACCACCCACAACCTTAAAAAAATCCTCCAAGGTTAGCTATGCACCTCAAACATGCAATTACAAAATAGTTTGACACCAAACACTTCTACAGTAGAAATAAATGAAGGATGACCACACCAAGGGTTAACTAGAACCCAAAACTACATCGACACACTTTGCAAAGATTCCAAAAACAACACACCACTTCCATAATTGGTGTTAACATGCCAAGTTGACCAAACCGGTATTAATGCCCTTAACAACTAAGTTCATGCTTAACCACATATGAAGATGACTTTGTAGACCACATAAAAACACTCCACAATATCCATACAACATCTGAAAATATTATAGCATCATCAAAATATTCTATAACGCTATCACAACCACCTAAAACTAAGAACACCATCATTCTATACAACCAGACACACTGGCACAAACATCTGACCCACTAACTAGCTTAACAAAACACCTTAGCACTTGAAACCTCAAGGGAAGTAAGTTATAGAAAATATAAGATCATTCCAAAATGCACAAGATAAGAATCCTTAATGCTAAAAAATGTAGATCAATCTCATTTCTCCTAGACAACCTTCTTCATAGACACACACACTAGTGAACATAACTTTCATTGTCATATGATCTAGAACCTGCAAATCTAGATATAACATGTATGTACACACTTGATCAACATATCTAAACCACAAAATAATAACTTCAAAATTGAAGAAATGCAGAGCAAAATCTAGAACACCACTCTGTCACACTGTAATCTCTTTTATCAAAAGAACTTGGAAACCAAGTGATCCAACTACAAATTCAACACTACTAACACCTCTTTAACACATATAAAACTTTTTCAACACTTATTATTAACCAAAACACATATATACTACCAACAATCTCCATAGCTATATTGAAAGTTGATAGCAATGACAACACCAATAATATTGTGTTGACAAAACTAACAACTCCAAGGTTTCAAAAATTTAATTCTAGGGGTTGACATCAATAACAACACCAACAAGCTTCCAACATATTTGAGCCTTAATTACTAGAGAAATTTCTTGTGTGGATGAAATTAGCTATCTACAATTATGCATTTCCAATTTTGGATTGCAAATTTTGATCTTGAAATGTCATGACATGATGTATGGCAGTGCACTTTGAAAGCCTACCACATAAATTATTTGAATTGATTTTGATGAAAACATAGTTTGAATGAACAAAAAATTGTAATGAGAAATAAACACATGCCAGATGGAGCAGATGCAATAGTATGATGGAAAGTTCAGATAGATGGGGATGCCAAACTTATTCAAACGTGGTGCTTGTTTACAAGGTTTTCACTATGGTACATGTCCTAGAAGTGACACAAGGTGGTTTTCATTTAAAGGATGATTTATTTATCTTTTCTTTTTTCTTTTATTTTTTGTTTTTTTTGTTGGGATATTTTGATACATTAGGTGTACAACTTCTTGAGATGACTTTTGTTAAGTGGTTCCACTAGGGTTTCTCCTTTTGGGTAGCCAACTGATAGGCACTAGAGCCATGGCTTGTTGTGATGACATAAGGACCTAGCTAGTTTGACTCAAATTTACCTTTCCCATCTTGATTAAGTTGGATCTTTTTTTTTTCCTTTAGGACCAAGTCACCAACCTGAAAGTTCCTATTTCTTATTTTCTTATTATAGATTTGATTGAGATGATTTTGATAAGCTTGGATATGGTTTAGAGCACTCAAATGTCTTCTATCTAGTATTTCAAGCTCGTTGAGTTTGGATACTAGATATCCTTTGTTGCTAACAAGATCCTTCAATGATACTCTCAAGGATGTAATATCTACCTCTATAGGCAATACAAATTTAGATCTGTATACTAGAGAAAAAGGTTATACAATTGTAGGTGTGTGGATGCTTGTTCTATGAGACCACAAGGTTGGATTTAACCATAGGTGCTAGTCATGACTAGCATCATTAATAGTCCTCTTTAGGATTTTGAGGATATTTTTATTAGATGCTTCTTCTTGACCATTTCCTTTGGAGTAGTATGGGGTAGAGAAGCGATGTTGTATGGAGAATCTAGAGCAAAGCTCACAGAAATCTTGGTTTTTGAATGAATTTTCATTGTATGTTATGATAGTCTGAGGGATATTATATCGATAGATCAAATAGATAATAATAAAATTTTATATTTCTTTCCTATAATATAAATTAGAGGTATAGCTTCTATCAACTTTGTGAAATACTTTGTGGCAGTTATGATAAATTTGTGTCTATTGATGAAGTAGGGGATATCTTTCATATCAAATCAATTCCCTAGTGCGAGAAGGGCCATGGGGTAGTGATGGGATGTAACTCTTTTGCAAGTGCATGAACAAGATCACCATGTTTCTAGCATTGACCACACTTCTTTGAGTAGTTTATACCTTATTGCTCCATTGAGGGCCAGTAGTACCTAGTTCTTAGAAAATTATTGACTAGGTTAGGCCCACTAGAATGGGACCCACAAACACCTTCATGTACCTCTTGCAAGGAAGTTTGCAGTTATTCTGCATTGAGACATTGGAGTAGAGTACCATCTAGACTTCAGTGGTATAGAGCATCTCCAAGGATTGTAAAACATGTAGTTCGATGGATAAATGTTTTCTTTTGGTTGCTTGTTAGGTGAGGTGGTATGATTTTGTGTTGGATGTAAGCATATGTATCTTGTTAACAAAGTGAGTTGGCACCAACCACATCACACATGAGTTTGGATTCTAGGATATCAAATGATTGTATAAGAAATTATTCTATGAGGAATTTGTACCTAGGAATGTTATGTGGTATATCTAGAAGTGAACCAATAGTGTCCATAACATCAACAATTTTATTGTTGATTCTAGGGATCTGTTCAAAGAGGATGACTAAAAAGTAATGCTTGAAACTATCTACCATTCTCTTATATAGAATCAACTTATCATCTTTGATATGGTACTCATCATTCACTTGTCTTATGACTAGTTGGTCACCATAGACATGCAGTTCTTTGATCTTCCATTCCATGACCATTATTAACCTTGTGATTAGTGCTTCATACTTGGATATATTGTTCATACAAGGGAAGGAAATTATGTATGCTTTGGTTATATTGTCTCCTTGAGGTGTGAGAAATAGGATACCAGCCCTTGATCCATTACTGGTATGAGATCTACCAAATTATAGAGTAGAACAAGTTGGTGTAGTTCTAACAAGGATTATTTCATCAAGTAATTTTGATATTAGTGGTTGATGATCCTCTATAGGTGCTTCAGCTAGTTGGTCTACTATCACTTTCCCTTTAATTTATTTCCTATCAACATACTCTATGTTGAATTTGCTAAGTATCATAATCCACTTTTCCATTCTTCCTATGAGAGTTGATTTTTCCAAGAGATATTTGAGGGGGTCCACTTTGGATATCAACTAGATTTTCTGGTTTAACATATAATGTCTAAGCTTTTGTACCGCAAAGATAAATTCTAAACATTCTCTTTTATTAGGTGTGTAATTAAGCTCATAACCAACTAGGGTGTATATGATGTAGTACAGTGCTCTTTCTTTATTTTTCTCATCAATTTGTGCTAATAGATCTCCTAAAGCTATTGATGTTGCTAATATGTACAAGATTATGGATTTATACTATATGGGTGACATCAATACAAGAGGATTTTACAAATAGTCTTTAACCTATTGAAAATCCTTTCCACACCTTCCATCACATTTGAATATTACATCTTTATCGAGAAAGTGTGTATAGGGATGGGATTTATCTGCTAATTACACTATAAATCTTTGAATCGACTGAATTTTTCCTTGCAAGATACATAGTTGTTTCAACATATTTGGGGTAGGCATTTCTAGGATAGCTTGGAACTTAGTTAGATCTACCTTGATACCTCTTCTAGATACAATATAGACCAATTTTTTCCCTAATATTATGCTAAATACACACTTCTTTGGATTTAGACACAATTTGTACTCTTCTATCCTATCAAATATCTTATCCAAGTTACCTAGATGTCCTTGCCTTGTGATAGATTTCACTAAAAGATCATCCACATAGTCCTCCATGGTAATGTGAAGCATATCATGGAATATCATAGTTATTTCTCTTTGGTATGTAGCTCTTGCATTCTTTAGGCTAAATGACATGACATTCTAGCAAAAATTTCCCCAAGGGAAAGTAAATGTTGTTTTATGTTGATCCTCTAATGCTATTTTGATCTTGTTATAGCTGGAGAAACCATCCATAAGAGATAATTTCATGGCCAACTATTAATTCCATTATCATGTCAATGTTAGGTAGGGGGAAGTCATCCTTAGGGCATGTCTTTTTAATATCTCTAAAATCTACAGAAATTCATATGCCCCTAGTGGGTTTCGACACTAGTTCCAAGTTGGATACCCACTTAGGATACTCTATAGGTCTGATGAATTTGATGTCAAGTAGTTTCTAGAGCTCCACCTTGACTAGAAGTATTATTTTTGGATGCATCTTGCAAACTTTTTGCTTGAAAATTTTTGTTCCAGGGAAAACCATAAGATGATGGACTACTAGAGCTAGATCCAAACTTGGCATATCTACATAAGTCTAGGTGAAGTTGATATTTTGCTTGTTTATGAATGCTGATAAGTTGATTATTTCATTAGGATCTAAAGTGGTTGTATGGTATGTTATCTTTGGTGCCACTATTGTTCCTACATTTATGGGTTCAAAAACCTTTTACCAAAAATATTGATCTTTTTTAATACTTTGTGATTTTGAGATTGAATCCTCCATCTTTGAGCACCTCAGAGAGGTTTTCACCCTCAAATGCATCCTTTGTTTTACCTTTTTCATGATTTGATAGTGCCACATTGTGGTTTTTACCATTGGATCTTATTTTGATGTTTAGATTTTCAATTTCATTTTTGTGATTGGAGGATGCAATCTCCCCTCCAAAGTATTCTCCTTGTTCAAGTTCAATTTCAAATCCAACC
This sequence comes from Sequoiadendron giganteum, assembly GCA_007115665.2. Lineage (NCBI taxonomy): Eukaryota > Viridiplantae > Streptophyta > Pinopsida > Cupressales > Cupressaceae > Sequoiadendron > Sequoiadendron giganteum. The sequence continues at coordinate 373,183,757 of CM021108.1, read as the reverse complement.
TTGTTATCCCCAAATGGAATACCATTACAAAGTCCCATAAAATCAGCTATAGATTCATCATTCTAGAATATGTCAACAAAAAATGTGTGATGTTGCTGATCCCAGTTGATTAACTGTGGGTAAATGAGTTTTACTTCTTTTGTTTGGGATATAGGTTTAAAGGAATGGGTGGTGATGGCATTTACAACAATTTCATCAAATAGGTCTATTATGTATAGATAATCATTAGTGAGATCATACTCATATGATGTCTCAATCATGGTAGAGGGATCCTTTTCCTTGTAAAAGGTATTTTAAGTGATTGGAGTCACAATGTCTAACAAACAATATCCTTGTCCTAGATTCTTCTTGTGCTTCTCCATGATGATAGGATCTCTTATAACTTGTTTTTTTAGACCAAGGCCACCTTTTGTAGTGAAACCCATACCTTTTTCTATATGATACCCTTTTCTTTTAGGATCAATAGGGATGGGAGGTAGTTATTTTTCTTCCTCTTGTTCCTCTTTGTAAAGCCATGTAGATATTTTCTTCACATATGACTTTGTCCTTCATGTCTCTAGTGAATATTGTAGGTTTGAATTCTATTTTGACAACTTGAATGTGTTTGATTTCCTTTGATATCCCATAAGATCTTGGTGACGGGGGTAGCTTTCCAATGTAGAAAGATTGATTAAATTGGTATTCTCCACATCCCTTGTCAAGTACTTGGATCTTAAGGTTGAATTTAGGTGGATTGGATGATGAAGATGGATTTGAGGATGAGGCAAGAAATGATGGATTGATGTAGGATAATTAATGGAAGGACATGTCATTACTAGGTATTTGAAAAAGTTTCTTGTATTTTTCCTCTAAAATCTTGCAATAATGAAAGGGTTCTCGATTGCAATATATTGTAACCTCCTTATCATTATAAGGAAATTTTGGGCATTGATGGAAGGTTGAAGGGATTACTTTCATTGTTTGAATCCAATGGAATCCCAAGAGAAGGTTATAAGGTAGCTCAAGATCCAATACTTGATAAAAAAATTCGGCTATAGATGGTCCCACTTGAACTAGGAGTCTGATTGTGCCTTTAGATTTTCTTTTGTTATCATCATAAGCCCTTATAGTGATGCATTTATTTTTTTCAATAACATCATCAAAATATACCAAATGCTTCACTAATTTCAAGGTACATATGTTTAATCTTGCACCTCAATATATCAAGACCCTCTTGATATTATGTTTATGGATGCAAACTTTGAGATATAAAGCTTGATTATGAAATGATATTTGGGGAAGGCCTTTTTTGGAAAATACCAAGTGATTAGTAGATGTAATGGTCCCAACCATATCTTGAAACTGATATATGTTAATATCGTTAGGTACTAAAGATTCAAGGAGAGCTTTATCTAGAATCTCTTTAGGTGCAGGGGATAGCTTGAGAAGCTCAAGGATAGAGATTAAGGCTAGAGTTTTCTTTAACTAGTAAACACTACTAGTCACTTGAAGTTTTAATGGTAACTCTCACTTGAGATGAGGCTCCTTGGATGGTCACTTTACCTCTTTGTGTAGTGAAATTAAACTTGGTATTTTTTCCAATTATTTATACTACATGGATATTGTTTTCAGATTCATAGATGGCTCCTACAACACTGCCATAGGTGTAATCAGCTTTTTGATAATCCTTTTCCTTAACTTTATCATTTCCCTTAGAATGATCGAGGATTAGATCCTTATAGATACCCATGTCTCTATTTCTAGAGGATCTAGGATGGTGTTCAATATCAACATCTCCTTTGCCTATAAAGTCTTGGATGATATTATTTAACCTCATGCAATTGTTTGTCTTATGACCCTTGATTCAATGAAACTCACATTGATCATTTTCATTATACCATGGAGGTTTAAAGTCTGGCTCCTCATATTTTGTTTGATCGAGTAGTTTGATGAGGTTAATTGGATTATATTATGCATGACAACCTCCATGGGTTCCCCCAATGGTGTATACTTCCTTTTTGTTGTAATTTTTTTCCTTGGTGGCCCTCTTTGATTGTTTTTATTTTGGTTTGTCTATTGGTTGTTTTGGGGGTAAGTGAGTTGAGTGTCTTACATATTGGTTTTTGGGGTAATTCATTTGATTTTTTTGGACATTATTTTGGGGATTTTTAGGAGGTTTTTGGTAAGGTTTTTGTATGTTTCAAACAAACTTAGTGTCTACCACTCCATCATTTGTAACATTCTTGTTCTTTACCCAAATTCAAGTTTTTTCGTTGGCTCCTGATGCTTGGTCTCTATTGCTATTGTTGTAAAGATTTATGGTACCTTTTTATATAAAATATCTTTCAATGACTAGACCCTTTTTAATGATTTATTCAAAAAATTTAAGACATAACATGGTTAATTGATAGCTAATTTTCATTTGAAGGTTAGAGATGAATATTTTGACTAGTTTCATTTATGGAATGGGCCATTTAGTTTTACTAGCTTTATGCCTCCATATTTGCATGTAAGAAGTGAAGGACTCATCCTAGTTTTTATTTTATTTTATATAAATCAAGATTTATTATGTCTTGCTAGATATTGTACGAGAAGTGATTTATGAATATTTTTGATAGCTCATCAAAGGTTTCAATACTATGTGGTAAATGAGAGAACCATTCAAGAGTAAAACCCCCAAGACTTCTTGGAAAGAGTATCATTAAGTAGGAGTCATTGATTGCAATGTCCATGCAAACCACTAAAAAATATCATACATGTTTGACTGGTTCCCCTCTTCCTTTGTATTTATCGAAATTAGGGATTTCAAAGTTATCAAGAAAGGGGATCATTGATATGGTATGATCATATGGATATGGACATATATCTTGTAGTCTGTAGCTCTTCTTGGAATTTCCAAGTTAAATATCCAATATCCTTTGGTTAAGGATTTGAATTTTCAATATTAAGTCATCACTAGTTATGTTCTTGTGAGGATTAGGGATACCATAAACTTGTTCTCCTATAATTTATTATGAGTTATATTGTGGGGTTTGTGTGTATGAAGGCCCTTGGGCCATGTTATGTGTGTGTGATGAGGGATGGGGTCCTTGCAGAATGGTTTATGTGTATTGTGGATTAATGGTATGATGTTATTGATTATGATTTCTGGCTATTTTGTCTTATCTTTTTATTGAATTGTCTTTTTGTCATGTTACTAGCTACCTCAAGGATGTCCCCTGAAGGATTTAGAGGTGCGACAATGTCTCATGACCTATTTTATTTTCTTTGACTATTGTCTGTGGATTGTCTTGACAAAAAGACTAGGGCAAATGGGCCTCTAGTATGAGTTAGGACATTCCTTGTCTGCAATTATCTGTCTTGCAATTGGATGACCTTGCACACCTTGGTCTATGTCATACCCAGATGTTTGTTGTCCATTTGTGTCATTTTTACCACCTAATGATGATTCGAGCAACACGTATTAGTACCTTGGCAAATATTGAAGGATTTTAATATGCATTTCATTTTTCGCACTAACTTGCATCTCCTTCCCCATATCGACATCCATGTCTTCTATCCTAACATTCGTCTCTTTCTCTCTAAATATTTATTCTAGTCCACATCATTATCATCCTTATTTATCTTTCCCATACATTTCTTTGTCTCGCTATATTCTAGTCTTCTCATCAATTTCTAGAGCACACTTGTGTTCTTGAAACCTAACTATCCTCTTGAGGGGTCATACCGCTACCTCCTCATCATTCTTCCTCATACCGTTACCTCCTCATCATTCTTCCTCAACTTATTTTTCACTGGGGCATATTCTAGATTTGTTTTCTTTGCCATAATGCGACATGCTGCATTATGACAAAGAGGGGCAAATGTAGACACCTAAAAATGACCTAGGCCTGTGAACACTATTTTACCACTTTCCACCCTAGCATAACTGTAACATTTGATTTATGTCCCTAACACACATTCAACTATAAATTAAATAATTCATCATTATTTAATTAATTCATAATCTTTCATTCTTCATGATTATTAAATAAATAAATCTTATTTATTTAATTTAATATGTCACTAATTATCAAAGTCTTCTAATAATTAAATAAAGACATCAATTTATTTAATTAACCCTTATCATAAATGTCTTCTTGATTATTAAATTAATACATTTTAATATATCTATTTAATATGTCACTAATTCCTAAATCCTCTCTTAATTAAATAAATTCATTTATTTATTTGATTAATTAACTACTTCTTCTAAATTAAATAATTATTTTAATTATTTAATTATGGCATGTGACATTTCTATATTTTTAAATAAAATAGATCATTTAAAAATATCTCACTTATTCTTCATTTAGTAATTAATTTCAAAAATCAATTACTAATTACCTCACAAAATCTTCTATTTTGAATTAATTTAATTCAAAAGGGAAATATTCTCCTACAAATCAAATAATTTCCAAGATTATTGATTTTCTAAAATCTCATCCTCTTGTCTTCTGATTTTTACTAATTTCATCTCCACTGTCACATTCAGTCTTGATTTAATTCATTTAATTAAATCTTTTTCACACATATGGGTATTTTGCCCTAAACCTAATTTGAGTTGCCTTATTGAATCTTGACCTTTGATTCTAGGGCATTCCTCAAATCTCTCATCTTGTCCGTCCGTTCAAGATTGCACTTTCTATAAAATGACAATCTTGATTTCATTTTTGGATCCATGATCATTTGTTTACATGTTTACTATAGGCATTCTTCCATCATAGGGCATTTGATCGTAGACGTATTATTATTGCTTGCATATTAGAAATTGATTTCTAGTTTGCATAGAATCATATTAAATCCTTCAAAGGCATTTGTTAAGGCTAGGCATTAGAGAAGTTTGCTCACAAAGAAATTTGAGGGTAATCCATCATTGCAACAAGGCTTGAGAAGGTACAATGGAAGGAATCATGGAATAGAGAAGATTGGTGAGACCATTCCGTTTTACATTATTCTTTTTTATATTCTTATGTGTTTCATTGTTTGATGTTTAACCTAATTTGCAGGTACAACTAACTATTTGAATTCAATCTTGCAAGATTTTTAGATCATTACAGTTGTTGGGTGAAGGTTTGATGGTGTGGTGGTAGCTTTTGTTGTGGAGGTATGTTTTATTGAGGAGGTACATTTTAGTGTGGTGTTTTTTTATTTGTATATGTATGATGTTGTGGATTAATATTTTTTTGTGTACCAATATTTTGTGATGGGGGATTAGGTGTTCAATGTTGAGGTTGGGTGTTTTGTGGAGGTGGAATGAAAGTTTGATGTTGAGGGTTTTGAGTAGATGAAGATCCATATTGATATTTTTGGTTTGAAGGATCATAGTATGGGAGTTGTTGTTGAATGTTTTGCATTTTTTGTTGTCCTTGGGTATTTGCTTGGTACATGCTTTGGTCTTGAGGTAAATTGGTTTGTTGTTGTTGGTATATGGGTGGTTATTGTGTATGAAGAGGTGGATTTTTTTTTGTGTTGTGTAAATTGGAAATGACATGTGTTGGATTCTTGGATGTTTAAGAATGATGATATTTTTATTTCCAACCCTATGATAAGGAGATGAGTGGATTTTAGATGATTTAAAAAAAATGACACTATTTTTATGGATGCTCAACTCTACAAAGAGTGTGACTGGATTTTGAATATTTTTGATATGATACTAGTCCAAGAACTCAAGGATGAACAAGATATGTTTGATGTTTGCTATATCTCAAGGACGGTGATGGAGGATATGTTGATTTATTCACTTGAACTAGGTTTGCAAGTTACAAGTAAAGGTGGATGCTAATAGTATAGAAACTTAGGGAGAGGATGATGTCCAATAAAGTTTTACAAGATTACAAGATGATATGGTGTATTGATGGAAATTTTTACAATATGAAGGGGTTTGATATCTTGTTTTCAAGGTGATTCCAAAGGCTAGGTAGATGTATGATCAATTATTTTGATGCAAAAGGATGTCCAAGATTGTTGATAAGGTGTGATGTAAGTCTAATTATGTTTTTTTATCCAAAAGGTGATAGTAACAAACCCTAGGTAAACTAAGTTTAAAGTGTAATATGGTGATCATGTTTGATGGTGTGGAAGTGCAGGTCTAGTGATGGTAGTATTTTTTGACAACTATGTAAGGTGTTATCCCGAGGTTTTGAAACCAAATTTTGACCAATCTTGAGATAAGAAAGAAACAAAGACAATATAAGTTGTTGTCTAGGATGACTACGATAAAAAACTATGAAAATAGCGAGCCTAGTTTAGGAATGACTACAAAAATTTATGATAATAGTGATATTTGTGTAACTTAATGGTTAGTGCAAGAAGAGATGACAATATAAAATGGATGCACAGTAGTTGTAAATTTTTAGTACGATATTAGTAAGATGCTAGGATAAAAGTGGTGAAATGCATAGTAGCAACCTAGTTTGGATAGTTTTCAGTTTAATGAAAGTTTTTGATAAGTTTCCCACTTTGAAAATTTTTGATCTAATGTTTTAGGGGATGTGTTTGAGAGAAAGTGGTACACACAGTAGATAAAAATATGCAAATAACTAACTCAATGGGAAAGGGGGATATTTCATGTTCCTTATTCCATAAGATCCATTGGTATAGCTCGAACAAGATCAATCAATTATAACCTAAGGATTATATGTATGTTTTCTCATAGTTGGCTTACCTCACCCTCAAAAGAGTGAAGTAATACGAATCTATGGAGGGGTTAAATAGGAAATACCAATGTCATGTACCACCTTGATACTCCTGGTTTTGTGAAAGAGAATGAACTCATAAGCTTTATGCCTCAACTATAGACCAGATGTGGTAAGTAAAATCCAAGAATGATGCTATTCTTGTGCACTACTTTGAAGAATCATTTCAAAAAACTTGGATTGGCCTCTAGATACAAAGTTATGTAATGATACCATGAACACCAGAGGTATACTTCAGATAGGAGACACTAAAGTCTCTAGATTCCACTAAGAAACCCATACATTCAAATGAGAGTAGGCCCACAAGGTATAGTGTCCCCAGATTTACGCTCCTTCTGTATTCACATACTTTATATAGCCCATTAGTAAATGTGCTTTAGGGTCACATTGAGTTCTCCATTGTGGGATGTATCTGAAAGACAACCCCTCTAATAAAAAAGAAAGGCTTAGTGTTTTGATATTTCTCATCACCTAGGATCATTGAATGATGCAAGGGGAGAGGATACATATCAAAATGCCTTTGGTGACCAAAAAGTGTAAAGCCAAAGATGTTTCTCCTCACCCAAGGTAATAAAATAATGCAATGGGAGAGGATATGCACTCAAATTTCCAATCACAAAAAACATGGTGGAAAATTCATCACAATTTCACTTTAAGCCCAAATGAAGTGTACAAGATAGAAATTTATGTTTTAAGCACCATTAAAGATATCAAACAACATAAAATGCCTAAAAATAAAATAATCCTTGTAAGAGGGGTTGCAAGCAAATTGTTAGTATTTTGAGCTCTCTTGATGTCTTTGACCGTTCAACAACCATATAAGAAAATTGATTAGAAGTTTAAGAATGATTGTCTTCACCCTACAAGAGTTGCACAAACCAAGTAAGGAAAAATCAATCAAGCAAGAAGTAGTAGCTGGCTTAGGGTTAGGGTTAGAAACTTCTAAATCCAAAAATTTTGAAAAAAAGAGAAACTATTTAAAGCAGAAAATAATATAGTAGTGGTCTTGTTACCTACAATAGTGGCCATGTTTTTAAGATGAAATTGACCTTGTTTGATGATAGAAACTGCCTTTTAGGACAATAGCAGTTCCTTTCTACCATTCAAAAAGAAACATAGTTAAAAAACCTACACTCAGAAGGATGATAGCGGTTCCTTTCTACTAGTAAAAAAGAAACACAATTAAGACCCCTACACTCAGAAGGATGATAGAAAAACTCTCTCAATGATAGCGGCTCTAAAATGTTTCAAATTTAGTTGTCATTGATGCCAAAAAGTGACATTGATGTCAAGGGAGAGATCATATAAGCAATGGATCAGGTTCTTGAAGGTTAAGTGCAAGTTGATGGAGTAAGGAGCATGTATGTCTAATTGTTGCATAATTTATCACAAAGTTGCATTGTTGTCATGAAATGATGTCATGACATTGTATTGGTGGATTCTAGTTGGTAGAGATCAAATTAGTGTGAATATATGATATGGGTTTCCTGAGATCTTCTCAATGGTGTAACTTGCAAAGTTGGATGATAAAGGTTGAGCTCAATTTTTTTATGTTTTCTCTTGGATAGGTTTCAAGTTTGTAGATAAACCCTAATGGTTAGAGTCATGACACTAATTAGACTTTATATTATGTCATTTACTACCTATCAGTCATTGCAGGTTGCTTAAGTGACAACTTAAGCCCTTGCATTCATTCGTGCAACTGACCCTCTTTCCTAGTGTTTACCAACTTGACAAATATTTGGTGACCATAATAATTCCTAAGTCATGAAGTAAATATTTTTCCTCGATGAGATGAAAAGATGTGTTTGAGGCTTAAAGATATAATGGCCTTCCCACTAGCCCACTATGAATATGATGGGTCCCTCATCTAGCCCCATGAGATAGCGGGTAATGGTGGAGATTGAGCATAGAAGATCAGACAATGCCCGTAATGTATATGGTGGGACCATATAAAGAGGAAGACAACAAGAATGAATCATGATGTGTAGATAGGTGGTAGTGAATAATTGATCAATATGGAAATTTACATCTCTGATGTGAATTACATGGCTCTGACAAAGGAAACACACGGGGCTATCCCACTAGCTTGCTAAAGATTTGTCGGGTTCACATCTAGTTCCATGGGATAGCTTTCTTGTGACGCATGTCTTGGTGGACCTCGCACTTGATAAGCTACATATGGTGAAGATCGATGGTCATTATTAAATCAAATATTTAAACCAACGATTGTATTTTAAAAGGTTGCCTAATGAATGTGAATCAATGGATCATGGCACAAAAAGCATAAAATCAATGGCTCATGTTTAAACTGAGAATCCTCAATGGCTATGACTGTGTGAATGAGAGTTTTGACTAAAAACTTAATCAAGGAGTGAGTTCAATTGGCCCAACTACTCTAGCTACCAACTTTATTGGTAATAAGATGATCAGATTGTCGACACAAACATGTAGGCGATGGAGAGTCAGATTTTTATTTGATACAAAGAACATGAATTAAATGTGACTGAAAACCTAGCTTTTCAATAGGACAAAATTAGAAAAAACTCTAACTTTGTATAAGTGAGTGTGTGGCTTGATGGTTTGATGGCTTATGGAAGAAGATAAATATCAAACCATAGAAAAATATTTTTATAGTTTTCATATCTCGAGGCAGATGCTGGAGGTCAGTGATGAACACAAAAGGAAAAATTATAAATTGGCTAAGAGAGATGCACAGAAGAGGGATTAGTGAATTTTGCAGAGGATTATTCAGAGCCTCTGAAGGTGGATAGATAATACATTGAAAGAGAAGATATGCAAGAATTGTAGATTGTATGTATGATAACTGAAGGTGGACAAAGAATGCACTAATAGAAAAGGTGCAAAAGAGTTGTGTAGTGTATCAGTGAGTCCTCTAAGGAGGACAAAGAGTTCACTAAAAGAGAAAGGGAGAGTGCAAAGGTAGTGTGAATAAATGGAACCCAAAAAAAGGGATGAAATTATTAATCAAGGTTCATATCCAAGTACAAAACTAAGGAGGTACAGAGAATAGAACTAGGTTGCAGAAACTAAAACAAGGTGTTGAGTAGTTGCAACTTAATTTGCAACATTGAACCGTGTTCTATTGAACAAATTGTAATATCCTTATTATAAATATGATTGGTGGGTTCCATCAGACATTTGGGTAGATGCTCAAAGTAGGGAGTGGGTGCTTCCTTGGAGTAGGTAGTCCTAAAATAGGGGATTTTTGTCTCCTTAGGGTTGGTGCCTTTAAACATTATAATCAAAATTTTGATTATGAGGCTAGATTAGGATAGTAGCTCCTAGCAACACTTCTCACCGTGGTTTTTCCCATCTTGTGTTTTCCATGTATATCCTGTGTTATGTGATGTTATGTGTTGATGTTCATGTTATTGCATATTGAATCTTAGCCTACACATAAAGGGTTTAAGGAAATTAATTTGTCAGGGCTAAATTTTCAAGTTATCTATTGATGCCAAAATTTGACAAGCAACAGCCTTATAGGAAACTCAGTTAAAGGGGGGGGTCTATTGTGCTAAACTGAGTAACCTTCAGGTTTTTAAAGAAGATGAATTATTCTGTAACTTGGGGTTTGGAAAGGGAAAAGGAAGAAGGTATATAAAATAAAGATCTAACTAAGGTGATGTGCCAATAAATAGGTGTGTTTAGGCATGGGAAACCTTCCTGTCATATATGGTTTGAGGCTCATTCAACAATCTGCTATGTCCCAGAATAACATAAATCACAAATGAAAACCCAAATAGCTTATCAAATAATGTAAAATAACTCCCATACACATTCACTAAAAAGAAGAGTCCAAGACATGGTCTAAATCAACAAAATATATTGAAATTATAGAAGCTCTTAAAATAAACTATCCAGTACTATAATGGAACAGTATAATGTTTTACCAAATAGCTAAGAAATAGAAAGGCTGAAAAATGGCACAGTCTATGAGTCTTATACAATAATCTGAAAACAATACAAAAGGCTTGGTGTCTTTTCACTATTTTTCTGTATGTTTTGAACTCATTCTTCGAAAGTAGTATTTATAGAAAATAATCCCACCGCCGCTTAGCCAGTAACATAAAAGATTCCATGGTGAGAGAAATGATGTCTATCGCAATGATTTCCTAGGTCATTGCAACATAAAATAATTTTAGCCATAGAATGTAGTCAGCTTCGAGACAGATGCACCCTGTGCAAATGATGACAATGGTCATAGTATAGAAGCAACACACTCCCCTACATACATGTGTTGCTAGTGCACAAAGTCAATTAGGACACATGGAAATATGGCATGGATCATCGCTCATTCTATCCTTCCCTTTGATGAAATCCCCACAGAGAAGAAATGTGGAGAATTCTTTGTTACCTGCGTTGACCTGGTTCACCAAAAGGGTGTATGTGAATAATGCTACATAGCGTGCAGGCACAACTCAATAAAGAAGAGAAGGGAAGCAAGCCTAAAAGTTGCGTGCTGCTAACACATGGAATTATGGTGGGGCTTGGCAGAAGAATGAAGGATGAAACTCCTATGAGGAGTGTGCGGTGGACACGTGGCACATTGGGCAAAGCTCTTAAAAAAATTTGGTTTGGAGATATTCAAGTATATGGGGCACAGGCGGAAGCCAAGAAAAATTATTATAACTCGAAGAGAGCTTGAGGGATTTTATATCCACAACTTTTGGCAACTACCAAGGGTATTTCACCTGTGGAATGGGGAACCCAAAATTTATGGTTCTATGACTAAATTCTTATCGATTGGTTGATGCAATCAGAGCTTTGAGAGAGTAGTCTACAAAGGTAGCCAGCCAGCCTCAGATGACACTAATATAGGGCATATATTCTCTTACACCTCATGCAAATCAATCACCTCTTTGAATGGTAGCTTCATAAATATCCTTGTCCTAGACTCAAGTTGAAAGAGCAGCCACGCAATCTGATGAGTAACGCCCTCTAAATCCTCAGTTGTTGGGGGTTGACTGAAGCTCTTAAAAATGGATCTATCCTGCTGCTTCTCCTTAATCTTCATTGCAATCTACTTCGCTATGGCCACTGGATCATGAAAGAGAAACGAGGAGGGATATCCCATCTAAGTCATTTGGGAGAATTTAGCCTGCATGTTGTTCATAGTTTGACCCGGTGTGGTAGGAGAATTGCTAGCATGGAGGATAGCTACATGGCAATGGATAAATTATTTTGTTGTCTTGGTAGCTGACTTTTGGTCCTCGATCCCCACACTCACTAAGTCCTTATTCGATGTTGTGTACAACTTATCTAGCAACTTTTTTGCTTCAAGAACCTTCTCCACGATGAACTATGGGAATTTCTCAATTTTTCCGTGAACTTCCCTGCTCAAACTTGATGCCTCCACCATGAAGTCAAACATCAGCTGAAGAGTCAGGCATAAAGACTTGAACTTTTCCTAGTATGAAACATACAGTTGATGTGCTACCAGAAGGAGGTTTGACTGAGCAGTAAGGGGTGTGGGAGGATTCTTCAAAAGACCAATTTATGCATCCCTCAACCCAACGTCTTGCATTAGTTCTACAATTTTCTTATCTACAGTGGAGAGTTGTTCTTGCAAGGTTCCCAACTCGGTAAGCCATTTTTCCTCAGCCTGGCTTCAGGCCGCACATTCCCTATCTAGGGAGAGCCTTACCTCTTGGATTTCCTTCTCGAATTGAGCCTATCGGCCCTAGAGGTCTAGTTCCTTCTACTTCATTATCTGCTCCAATTGAGAAAATTGACACTGAAATTTTTCATCCTTTTGTTGCATCTCCTCCTCTACCCATGCCAATTAGTTCTGTAATTCTTGGTTTTTTTATTGTAGATCATTGACCAGTTTGGGATCTTGGGATTGGAACATTTTAGGCTTCTCTTGGAGCCTAGGCTGTTCCACCACTGCTTGTTGTGACAAGAATGCAAATTTGGCATCTCTTGCCTTGTTGTTCATTAGTAGGACCTCAATCCTTTCCTTGACAATGTTTAGCTCATCTTCCGTCTTCTTCAATTGGTGACCGGACTTGAGAAATTTGGTGGTCACCACACATTGGGCCTCCTCCATGAGCTCAACTTTATCTTATGGTCGAGCTATGTGTAGACTGAATCCCATAGAATGGATGGTGTAATATTTGGGTTGCATATCCCCCAAAGGCTTGATGAAATTCAGATGCATGGTTGCAAAGTGCAACGACTATTGAGCCTCATTAAAATGTGTTTGTACCTTTGGCTCTATCTATCTCTTTTCATACTTTTCCCTTTGCTTTTGGAGCCTAAGAGCTCGAGCTTGTCTTGTTCTATCACCCTCCGACAAAAAATGTGTTGGTGATCTAATGAGCTCACCAAAAAAGGGTGCACCGGGAGGAACAATAAAAGGGAATGAGAGAGTCATGGTTCTGACCGATTTCTTCTTTGGAAGAGAGAGCATCAATGGAGAGAATGGGGGAATATGCCAAGGCCAAGTTTGTGAAGTGGTGGGAGGACTCATGGGGAGCGGTGGCGACAATAGAGGTACAACAAAATCTATTTGTTGAGAAATCTGGGTCAGATCCAATGAAGTGGATGTAGAAGGTGTAGCGATAGCGGTTGTAGACTGCGCTCAAATGAAAGGTGGGATAACCTTCGAGGGAGTAAAAGAAAATCGTCCCACTTGGGAGAATTGGGAGAAACCTCCCACGACCATTGCAACATAAGTGGAGAAAGAAAGGCTGACACTTAAGGTGATGGGCAACGAAGAGACAATAGAAGAAACCAAAGATTGCAAATAAAGAAGAGGGGGAGAGAAAGATACCCTAGCTGTGGATGACTCCAATTCTTGGCTCATTGAAGGTTCCTATGAAACCTCTCTAGAAGTTGCATCTATGCACTTCCTTTTATTTAGTGGGGAATATTCTACCTCTAAGACCTCTGTTGGGTGTTGTTGGGCTTGACCTCTAGGTCTTTTCACGGCCCATGAGCATGTCTGTGAGGCTCCCGAATGTGATATATTCACCCACAGGTTTGTAATAGTTGTGCTACACTGCTTCACTACTTGTCTACCTTGTTGTGTTGGGCCCATCTTCACTTCATTTTCCTTCTCCTTTCCCTTCCCTATATATTTCTTAGCTTCCTCTGGGTCGATCTCCTCATCATCGCTTGTGTCAGTATCATCATGCTCCCTATTCCACAAAGTAGCAAATTTTTCATCTGTGTCCACGTCTTTGAATAAAGCATCAGGGCACTTGATTTCTTGATGGTAAATCCAGAAATCCTCACTCCATAGCCAATTCTTGACCAAATCATTGCAAAGGGTGGCACCAATTTGGAACTTTTCATTAAAATTCACTAAAGGAAAATAGAAATTGAACCATGGCGGCCTCTTATCCTCTGTATGAATGTGAACCATGTCTATAAATAGATCATCCTGATCCAACAAGGGATTCTTTTTCTTTTCCTAGTAAGGTTGGGGGTTGTGGGTTACCCGAATATTTTTGCTCGTCAAGTCATTATCGGGGTTGTATTTCCATTTGTCACAAATCAATACTAGCCCCAGATGAGCCAACTTTGCCTCTAGCAGCTTATCTATCTACTTCCTTGCCATAGCCACTATTTTGAAGCTTAGTGGGTAGAAGAAAAATATTTTCTTCTTGGCCTTCCCTCCACAAAAGGTAAAGTTGATAATCAACACTTACCAAAACATCTCAAGGGCCAACACCCAATTTGTGATGCATGTCAGGAGTCAGAACAGTTCCTCGATGAAGCAACACATCCAAATGAAAGTGAAATCCTCTCTGAGAAACCAGTCACATTTAGGAGTGAAACTATGCATCCATCTCATTTGGTCAACAAAAAGCTGATAAAGATTGTCATCCTTTTCTCAAGTCTTATAGAATTGGAGTCAAGAAATAATCCAAGAATGTAGATAGTCATAAGTTGCAGAGAGGAGAGGAGTCCATATAGAAACTAGCCTTCTAACTCCCTTCTCATAAAAAATAGCTAACCTCATATATTTTTGAAGAAGTCGGGGTTTTGATGTAAAAAAATATAGGCAAGGAGAGAAGGAAACCTGAACTTATGTTGTGTTTTGTATTCCTTGATTTGGCTCATCATTTCTTAGACAATGACTTCCACAAAGTCATACCAGAATACAAAATGTTGCCTCCTCAACTAAAAACCCGAACCTAGTTAGAACTCATGCACCCATTTGTCTTCGTGCATTGTGCAAATGAAAGCCATCATAGAGAAGGCATCCTATATATCCCCCTGTTTAAAAGCATTGTGCATGACTGAAATTTTTGGCAGCTTTAACAAATCTTCCCGAGGTCTTTGGGTTTCCTAGTTATTAAAATCTAGAGCTTTTTCTCTACCTCTCCAGAAGTTTTCCCCTTTTTCTGGAGTGAATGAATCCATCTTTTCTACTCTAGAGCCCCCTCTTGGGATGTACAACATGTCTCTAATAGCCTCATCACTGATTATAACCCTTAACTCCCGACCTTCAATGTTTTTGGTATCTGGGTTGAAACACTGAATTCCCTCATGAACTAGCTCTAAGCAGTAATGCACAAAAGGGACCATATACTACAAGAGTCTGCAAAACCATTTCTTGTACACCAACTAATGTTTGCTAGTGGCCACCTTCATTCTTTCGCAAGCTACTTCCCTTAGAATTTTAGGGTTGGTTTGATGGGATGACAAATTTAATCCCATTCTTCCTTTATCTATCTCTAGTCCCTATGATTTTTCTACTTTTCCACATCCCATGTGCAGAGCCACTTTGGCTTCCCTAGTATTCCAGGCAAAGCGTAAGAGGTATCACCAAAAATATTAGCCATGGGTGATGTATGCATGATGTCAAATAATATTTGGGTTGCTTCGCCTTGCGCTTCCATTTGAGGATTTTGGGACATTTCCTCCACAAAAGGATTTATGTGATATAACAATGTCCCTTCCTTGCTCTACAAAATTACCCTTCTTTGAAATACACTAGTATTGGATGAATGGAACCTAAACAAAAAACACCAGTACAAGGCTTGTACTAAACGCAAATTCAAATGGATTTCGATTCTTTTTTTGGGTTCAACTCATTCAAGCACAATGTATGATCAATAATTACTTCTTTGAACCTAGCTACTTCTATACCTCTTATGTTTTTCAGAAACTATGCACGCAACACTCTTTGCACTAGATAACATACTCAAGAAGCTTTCACACTATTATTCTTTCACATGCAACACTTATCTTTTTTCTCGACCAAAGTTAGAAAAAATGATAGCCTTTTTGCATTAAACTCAGCATGTACCACCAACTCCCTTGCTCATGTGAAATGAATTTCTTGCCCTTTTGAAAAGACAAGAATTCATAATGACAACTAGTAAGCATGTCCTTTAGTGTGATTTTCTTGGGAAATTGAGCTGGTGATTGCAAGTGTATGAACGTCTCACATTCTTGGCAATTAATATCCTAAAAAGAATGATTAAGCCAAAAATGCAATGAGTACTTTCAAAAGATTTTAGTTCTGCCTCAAAGGCTGAAACATGCTTGCATCATGACACATCAACACCTATTCGTATGGGTGATCACCTAGAACTACCACCAACTTGAGCTAATTAATTACCTCTCCTTAACCTTGCACACAACAATTTGTACATGGCAGATTAAACTGGGTGGGAAACTCAGGTTGGCTCTTGGTGGTTTTTTAAGTTAGTACTTAATCAAAATCATGCTTATGGCATGCAGCTCCCTTAGACATTTCTATAAATAAACCTCAAGACAATAGCAAAATTTCACTTAGCAATTGGGAAGAGTTAGCACTTAGGTAATTGGGTAGAATTAGGTGTCATGAATACTCCAATTAGGCTCACTAGCAAGAAGTCATCGATGACCTTTTTAGGTGATTTTTCCAATAGGCATTTGAAATGAATGATGAAGAACAAGCATTCATTGACTATTATAGCAATGAAATGGATACTGGGTAGGGACTGCATAGAGTACACAGACAAGTATAGGGTCAATACCGACATTTTTTCTCACTTCGTGCATCCCTGCTTGATATACAAATCCCTAACCTGATGATTCTACGACTCACACTGGAAATCTTCCCAAAGCGGTACCTTGGTGGTCTTGGAGAAATTGTGGCAAATGTGGTGTATAGTCTGGGTATCCCAATGGTGAGCAACCTTCATAAACATATTGAAGAAGATGATGTGGTGCCATGGGTGTTGTTTCTGAGTGGATTTCACATTCTATCACATGAAGAGCACTTCCAGAGGGTCACTCATGCCTACCACTTCCTATTACATTGCTAAAATGTGGTTTTTTTAATGACGTAGAGTGGTACACTAACTTCAGGGACCTGGCATTTCCTCCGCCAATGGTCGTTGTTGTTGTTAATTCTCCCACTGTTGTTGTTGATCTTGCTGCCCCTATTAATAATCTTGTTGTTGTTATTGTCCCAGATGCTGCTGATGACACTTGGGCTTCTACTGATAATGCCATGTTACTTCTATTTAAGTATCAAAACCCTTTATATGTTTTTTGTATATATGCCTAGACAAGGCCTTTTTATTGGATATAAAAACTACATAGTATATTGATATACTTTTTAAAATTATGGTTTTTGAGCCATTTTTGGAAATGTAATTTTGAAGCATATAATAATATAGAATGAATATACAACTTTTAATAAATTTGTGTTTCTTTTGCTTTTTGTTATTCTCTATACGGGGTCCCTTTTCTCTGCTTCTTTGAGTACATTTTCAATTTTCTGCATATGAGTTGCTTGGAAATTCTAGTCAAACAAAAGAACACAGAAGAAAATTTACAATAATTACATATTTACACAGGAAAAACAATTAATAAAGCTTCATTGAATAATTTGAGGTGGATTTCGTCAACCATAATCCCCAATACCTCTTTCAGCTCCATATTTTCTAATTTGAATGCATTGTGTTGCTTGCATTGAATTATTCTAAAAGGGTCTTCCTAGAGGCTATCAAATTTTCTTTGCAGCCCTCTCATTAAATTTTAGCACTAGGTCTCTGCATTTGAGACCTTCGTCTGAGGTTTTCTTGTCGAACCACCTCTTAAACACTTATTGGTGGTTAGTCATCGCTTTTAGGGCCTTTTCTCTTTTTTCTTGTACTTCCAGTAACTCAACCAACTGGACCTCCATGGCTACATTCTCTTCAACCTCTAGGGATTTAAGCAAGTGTAGCACAAGAATCTCCATGGATATGGGCAATAATGCTTCTTTCTCATATACTAACTCATATGGCAAGGTCTTGATGCCTTTCTTAGGAGGTATGTGGTCTGCCCAGAGAAATATCTAGATGTTTTTGTGCCACTCTCTTTGATGTTCTGACCCGATTCTTTTAATGAGTCAGACCAAATTTTTATTAGTTGACTTGGCTAGGCCATTTCCTTGTGAGTAGTAGTTTGAAGACATTTTTAAGAATATTCCATGTACGAGTGTGAATTGACATAACTTAGAACCCACGAAAGCCTTGGCATTGTCAGAGATGATGTTATTTGGTGGGCCGAATCTTGTTACCAATTCCTAGAGGAAATTCACAATTTTTGGTTTTGCTACATTCTTTAGGGGCATGGCCTCAATCCACCTAGTAAATTAGTTCATAGCCATGAGGATCCTTTGTGTCCTGCACTAGAAGTGGCATTAATCATTATGATAAAACCAAGGCCCCATTGCACAAAGGGTTCATCAACCACTATTGGGTTGAGAGGCATCGTTGAGTTCTTCCTTCTTGGCATGAAGAATTGGCATTCCTTGTAGGCTTTAACCAAAGAGTATGAGTCATTGAATAGTGTAGGCCAAAAATATTCAGCACACATATTTTTGATAACAGTAGTCCTTGTAGAGAAATGTTCGCCCTCAAGACTACTGTGAAAAGTGTCAAGAATTTTCCTCACCTGTTCTCTGGTGACACACTGCAGTAGAATTCCATTGAAGTTCCTTTTGAAGAGGACCCCTTCAATAATTACATATCTGTTGTTCTGCAAACTATAGAATCTTCTTTTCTAAGAAGGAAGGCCTGATGTATATTTTTTGGTATGCACGAATCTTACCTTGTTTGCTAGCCAGTAGATTTTAGACTCGGGTTCATTTGTTAGAACAAGTTCGGGTTGCTCTTCTTCAACTACTATTTCTTCATCTTTTGCCAAATACTCACACAATCCTCTTCCTTAGATGGTCTTTGTGGGCTTGACCTCAATATCATATTTGAGGATCTTAGTGATCCAATTGGCCCTCTTTTTGGTGATTTCTCCCTCCATGATATACTCACGCACAATGTAATGTGTGACATAAAATCACCTTGTTGCAAGATATGAGGTGTCAAAATTTCTTGAGTCCCTTAACAATGGCAAATGCTTGCCTTTCAATTAATTTTTAGTTCATCTCATAATATTTTAAGGCTTGGGAGTGAAATTCTATTGGATGTTCTCCCCTTGCTTCATCATCCTTTTGGGTTAAAATAGTAGCGATGTTGCATATGCTACTGAATACATACATTATGAAGTCCTTTGATAGGTCTAGATTTACCAGCACAAGAAGTGAAGAAATAGCATCCTTAACCTTCTCAAAGACTTCTCTAGCTTCCTTTGTCCATTTAAACAATTGATCCTTTTTGAGCATTAGGATGATAGGTTTAATTATTCTTGAAAAATCATAAATGAATTTTCTCACAAAATTTACCATTCCTAGAAATGACTGAACTCCCTTCTTATTGACTGGAAGGGGAAGTTCTCTGATTTCATTTACCTGCTCTGGATCAATTGCAATTCCATCTTTGGACACTACATATCCCAATAGTTTTCCTTGTGGTACTCTAAAAACACATTTCTTTGGGTTTAGGGATATCCCAAACTCCTAAAAAAAATCAAAGATTAGTTCAAGGTGGTAAAAATGATCATCCTTATGCTTGGAGAATATTGTAAGATAATCTAGGTAGATCAAGGTATTTTTATTGATCAAACCCCTAAAGGTGATATCCATTGCCCGTTGGAAGGTGGCTCCCACATTTGAGAGGCCAAAGGGAATTTTCGCATATGCAAACGTTCCCCACTTAGTAGTGAACATTGTTTTGTGTTAGTCCTCCTCTTTTACCCAGATCTGGTTGTAATTGGAGAAGTTGTCCAGTAGATAAAACATCTTCGCCCCTGCCACTTCTTGCAAGATAGACTAAATGGAAGGAAAGGGGTAGTGATCCTTTAGGGATGCTCTATTCAAGTCCCAAAAATCAGCACATAGGTGGATGTCTCCATTCTTCTTTTAGATTGGAACTAGGTTAGATGCCCATGTATTGTGCTTGATCGAGAAGACAATCCAAGACTGAATTAGCTCTGTCATCTCTTGCTCCATCAAGGCTTCAATCTTTGGGTTTATTGGCCTCTTTTTCTAGCAGATGAGTTTTGCACCTTCCATTAGTTATATAGTATGTTGGATGATTTCAGGATCATATCCTTTAAGTTCATCATATGACCAAGCCACTACTCCTTCATATTTCTTATAGAAATGGATGAGTCTTTCCTTATCGTGTTGTGGGACATCTTTTTTGTCTTTGAGCCTCCTTCCATCTCCAACCTGGAGAACTGCATAGTCAGTTTTATATGCTACAAAAATCCTCTTGTCATTTCTTGCATCATCACAATCAAATAGGTTTTCAAGAGTGACCAATCCTTTTGGGAGTTTATTGGACCTTAATTGAATAATTTTCAGTTCATATGCCTCGAAAACTCTTGGTTGGAGTTGCTTAGAAAACTCTCTTGACTGTTGGATGAATGAGGCGATGTGTTCATCATTTTCGAACACTTGCCATCTTTGATCATTATCTAGGATTTTTGGTTGGACAATCACTCATATAGAGTGTATGTTATGAATTAAGTCAGAAGCAAAATCAAATTGAGATCCGATTGTTACCATGCGGTCTACTTCTATATTTTTCTCTCTGGGCACTATTTGGCTATTGAAAGCTTCAAAGCTTTCAATCAGGTCCCATACTCTATGTCTATAGGATCTGATGTGGACATTCTTGGCTACAAGAATCCCTTAGACTTGATTGACCACTAGCTTAGAGTCTTCGAATACCATTATTTTCTTAATGCCCATCCACTATGCAAGGCTTATACCTTGCACTAGGCCTTCATATTCAACCTCATTATTCAAACAAGTGAACTAGAAGTGGAAGGACTAGAGTATCTTTTCATTGGATATGGACATTGAACATATCCTGACTCCTATGCCAACATTGTATCTTGCTCCATCAAAGTACAACATCCATATCTCTGAGCTTGGGAAATTCTTAGATTCCTTTGTAACCTTTGGGATTACTTGATCTTCATCATAGATGACATAATTCCCCAATCCAATGGCATGATAGTTTCCAAAAGGATCAATGTCTATATATTCACTCACAAGGACCTATTCTTGATTTTTTTGGTCTCTATTCACCTTCTCATCCTCTAGTAGCTCAGTATCGTATGTCTCCTCGTTGGTGAAAGAGGTATGAGCAGCCTTAAAGTTGATCATGGCTTCATCGGCCACATGTTCTAAATGTAGAGGTTTGGATATTATTTTAATTTTAGCTCCATGTTTGATCCTAAGGATCAAGTGAAACCAATCCAAAGAAAGATATCCACCTATCTTTGAAGTGAATTCCCAAGATAAGCAAAGACTGAACATGGGGGGAACATCTATGATCATGGTATCTTGTGAAACTATGATACTGGGGAAGGAGAACAGAGTCAAGGGGAGGTTTCTGATGACAACTATGGTTTCAACCTTGTTCCCATCAAGCTACATAACCCCCATTTTTAAAGGTTCATAGCTAAGTCCTAAGGCTTTAGCTATCTGCTTGGACATGACTGTGGTGCTAGGACTAGAGTTAATCATAGAATTGTGCAATAATTTCTGCCCCATAGTAAGAGTTAAGAAAAAGGGCTTGGGTTTTGGCTTATATATAACTTCGGTAGAGGCCTCCTCTACACTATTTATGAGAACTTTGGCAAGAGGTGATGGATCAATAGCCTTTCCATTGAGTGATAGTTTTGTCAGTTCAATAACTACATCTCCTTGGAGGGCCTTCTGCAACAATGACTTCTGCTCCGAAATAGCTAATATATCCCAAAGGGACATGTTAGTAGATGATTTTTTCAATTGTTCCACCACATTGAATAGAGGTGGATTTAAAGGCTTCAATTCTTTAGGATTTATTATTAGAATTTCCCTTCATAGATGAAATTATTATGCAATTGTAGAGGTACTATGAGTCTAGTTGGAGGCACTTTTAGGCTACAAAATGACTGGCTCACCCGTGAATCTCCTTTTTGAGTGAGTGTTGTAATTGGACTGCACTTGCAAGGTCTCTGATGTAGAAACCTCATTTGAAAATACCACCTCTTCTCCTTCCATCCATTAGAAGAGCATGTGGTTGGGAGCTATGTCATTTTCTTGTTCCAACGACATCCCTTACATTTGAGCGATAAGCACCACATTTTCCATTTGTGGAGAGATATATACATAACCTCCTAAACTTGACACCATGCCCTGACTATGTTGTTATGCCACCTTTTGTTGTAATTTTCTGTAGGGGAAGTTTCAGGGCATATGCGCATAATTGCATGGGAAGCACCAAGGGTTGATGTCGTTGGGAGATTTTTTTTCCCCACTACCAACTCTCTATTTGAACTCGATGAGACATTAGGTAGTGGAGTAGGTACTAGATCCATCTGATTAGTCGATTGAGCTTGCAGACTCATGCGCATACCTCCTTGGTACTGGTTCTACTGGTAGGAAGGTCTTCCACCTTGGTAATTTTGGTATGCTGGCTTCAGAGGCATGGGATGATTATGCTTGATGGTAGTTACTTCATTTGAGATACTTCATAGCAAATCCTTGATTTCAATCATCTCATCCCTTGAATGATTAGATGTAGAAGCAACATTCTATGGTGCGATCAAATATGTGTACATAGATTGAGGAGGAGCGGGTGCACTGGTAGGTGTTATTTCCTAGCCGAGAACCGATTTGTCTAGAAATATAGGAATAATGGACTGAGGTGGCATCTTTCCAGCATCGATTGGGTTATTCTTCACTTTAACAATGATGTACGCATTCAGTAGAGTGGTTCCGCTAAGGGACTAGATCATCATTGAGATGTTGCCATTGATAGATTTCAGGTAGAACATGAATGCCAACTCAGTCAGTGGGAGAATAGCATCCCGGATCCTTTCCCAAGTTGTGTGGAACTTGGCGTTAAAGTTAGTCATGGCTTCATATGGGACCCGCTTTATGGTTGTCAGTTGATGATATAGCGAAGACCAATCTCCATCATTCAAAAATATTTTATAGAAAGGATCTCCGAGCTGATCCTAGGTACCAATAGTGTTGGCTTGCAGAGTGTGGTACCAATCTAGGGCCTTACCTTTGAAAGAGGCTGCAAGTAGCCTCAGTGTACATTTTGGTTAGCCACACCATGCACTAGACATATGTCCACCACATCTTGCAGATGTTTGGATGGTGTCTTCGAGCCATCTTTGGTGAATTTTGGTACAAATTTTAAAGTAGAAACCAAGATAGGGGCCTAGGAAATGGGTGCTACTGGTGCTATAAGGGGGCTTTTGGCATCCCATGTCTCATAATTTTTGTTAGCAATTGGTAACATGGCTGGTGGAGGGATTGAATCGTTTACTCAATGGGTTATAGTTCATACTATTACTAGCGATGGCACTAGCAAGCCAAGGTTGTTTATTGTTTGGGATCTAGTAATAGGCCAATGGCTCATGCACCCACTTAAGGTTTAAGTACATTTAAGAAGTCCTAGAGGGCGTGCCCGGAAAAGAAACTGTTGATTCCAAAATTTTGACAAGCAGCAGCCTTATGGGAAAATCAGTTAAAGGGGGGATCTATTGTGCTAAACTGAGTAACCTCCACATTTTTAAAGAAGCCAACTTCTTTTATAACTTAGGGTTTGGAAAGGGAAAAGGAAGAGGATATATAAAATAAAGATCTAACTAAGGCAATGTGCCAAGATGTAGGTGTGTTCAGATGCGGGAAACCTTCCTTTCAGATATGGTTTGAGGGTCATTTAGCAATATGCTATGTCCTAGAATAATAGAAATCACAAATGAAAAGCTGAATAGCTTATCAAATAAAATAAAATAACTCCCATACACATTCATTGTAAAGAAGAGTCCAATACATGTCTAAATCAGAAAAATATATTGAAATTATAGAAGTTCTACAAATAAACTATCTGGTACAATAATGAAACAGTATAATATCTTACCAAATAGCTAAGAAACAGAAAGGCCAAACAATGGCACAGTCTGTGAGTCTTATACAATAATCTAAAACTAATACAAAAGGCTTGGTGTCTTTTCACTATTTTTTTGTATGTTCTGAACTCATTATTTGAAAGAAGAAGTAGTATTTATAGAAAAAATCCCACCACCGCTTAGCCAATAACAAAAAAGATTCCATGTTGAGAGAAATGATGTCTATCGCAATGATTTTCTAGGCCATTGCAACATAAAATATTTTGAGCCATAGAATGCAGTCACCTTTGAGACAAATGCATCTCGTGCAAATGATGGCAGTGGTCCCAGTGTAGAAGTAGCACACTCCTCTGCAGACATGTGTCTCTAGCCCACAAAGTTAGTTAGGACACATGGAAATATGGTGTGGCTCGACACTTGTTCCATCCTTCCCTTTGATGAAATCCCCATGGAGAAGTATTTGTTACCTCCATTGACCATGGGGTCTGCCAAAAGGGTGTATGCGAACAATGGTATATGGCATGTGGGTGCAACTCGATAGAGAAGTGAAAGGAAGAAAGCCTCAAAGGTGTGTGCTACTAACACATGGAATTATGGTGGGGCTCAGTAGAAGAATGAAGGAAGAAACTCCTATGAGGAGCATTTGGTGGACACCTAGCACATCGAGTGAAGCTCTTAAAAAATCGGGCTAGAGATATTCAAGTAATGGGGCGCAGGCAAATGCCAAGAAAAAGTATTATAACCCGAAGGGATCTCAAGGGATTTTATATCCACATTATCTACTAATTCACCACCCTCTTAGTATTTCATTGTGTTCTAAAAATTGGTATTAGATCCTAGGTTCCTCAGGAGAAGCTTAATCAGATTGGGTAGGTCTTGGACAAGTGGAAACAATGACAAGTTAGGAAGGTTCCTCCATAAATAAGGAGCCTCAGTTTGATGGATTAGATTATTCCTTTTGGATAATTTTGATGGAGACATATTTTGGATCCCTAGGATTCGATATTTGGATGTCTATTAAGAACAATTATATTCCTCTTGCTACTCCTCTCACTGGCGTTGTAGGTAAGAAGTATTATGAGAACAATGCCAAAGAAAATAATGCTATTCTCTGTAGTTTGTCAAAGTGACGCACTGTCAAACTGCACATGATTTTTGGGAGAAGTTGAAAAATATCTATGAAGGGGATGACAAGGAAAAGCTAGCAAAGTATCAAATTCTCAGAGCTAATTTTGAAGTTCTGAAGATGAGTGAGGAAGAAAATATTGTAGATTATCTTTTAAAATTTGAAGAGGTTGTAAACTCCATTAGATGATATGGAGAAGAAGTAAAAGAAATAGTCATTGTGTAAAACATTCTAAGTTCAATAGCAAAAAAGTATGACCCCAAGATTTTTGTAATAGAAGAGGGACGAGAAGTAGATAAACCCACTCTTGATGAGTTGCATGATATATTTACTGCATATGAAATGAGAATGGGAGATGTAAAGCCATCCAAAATAGAATTTTCATTCAAAGCTATAGACAAGGAGAAGGATGAAGCACCTAAGAAAGGCAAGGTAGAAGAAACTTCATTATAAGGCTAAGGAGAAGCTTTGACAAGTACAGAGGTAAGTTACCCTTCAAATGCTTTGGCTATGGTAAAGTAGGTCATTTTTCTACAAAATGACCATATAATAAGAAGGATAGCTCTAAACAAGAAGTAGATTGTAAAATGAAGAAACCCTACTTCCCTAAGAGAAGAAGTTTTCAAAAAAAGAAGAAGAGTCTATACATCCAAGAAGACAGTGATGTATCAGATGACTGTAGTGGTTTGGATGATGAACAAGATTGTGCCTTCATGATGAAAGAAATGAATTTCTTTTCATGGAAAAATAATCTAAAGAACATAAGGTTGGAAAAGTGGAAGACCTTGGAGAGGAAGGACAATTTGACCTAGAAGGAGAACTCATCTATGCTCTAGATGAAATAGATGATCTTAGAGATGAGATTGAAAAGTTGAAAAAGGGAAATAAACATCTGAAGAAATCTTCTCAAAAGGATTGAGACAAGCTAATCAAGGATCTTAAAGAATCTACCCAGAATGTGATAGGTTTGAAGCTATAGCTAGAAGAAACCAAGAGAATAAGAAGTGATTAAATCCAAGCTTCAATCTGAGGTTGAAAAATGTATGAAGCTTGAAGAAGAAATTGTTACTCTAAGAAAAGATCTTGAGAAGGGTAGAAAAAAAATAGAGAAAGGACTAAAGCTGAAAGGAGGATCATAAATCCTTGATGAACTTTTGAGTACCCAAAAGCCCTCTAACAAAGAGAAATATGGACTAGGTCTAAAACAGGGTAAGAGTACCTCTATGAACATTCTACAAAATTTTATGAGAGATTTAGGGTAGGAGAAAAGTCTGATTCAATTGGTAAAGAAGCCTGCAAATACAATACATCTGAAGATGAGAATAAATATGCTAAGGTCAAGAAAACTAGTGAAGAAAAGAAGCCTGTTGCACACAAGAAGAATATCCAATCATATCCTAGTCACCAGAAGGAGAGATAAAACATAAGGAGAACTAATGTTGATGGATTTACAAGGGTGATAGGTATGAGGAAACCAATGCAAAGAAGACCATCTTGTCCTACACAAGGAAATTCGCTGACCAAGTACTCTTCAAACTTTTATGGATACTTTTACACATGTAAATATATTTGGTCATAGGGCTAGAGAATCTACATTAATTCCTAAAAGGAGTAAAAGCTTTGTAAGAAAAAAAATGTTTGCGCCTTTAGTTGATATGAATGTAATTTCTTACAACTGTAAAAACTTTGGTCATATAGCTAAAAATTGTAGAACAAATATTATTAGACCAAATGTTAAGAATGAGAAAAAGAAATATCCACCTCGTAAAATAAACAAAGAATCAGAAGTTATCAAAGAAAAGGAGGAGAAGAAGGAAATGAAGCCTAAGAAGGTGTGGAAGGAAAAAGAGAAAAGCTCCACACAATCAATGATTGCACAAACAACACTACATGTAAAGAAGTAGAACTTATGGGTGATAGATAGAGGCTGCTCCAAGCATATGACTGGAGACAAAAGAAACTTCATCAAACTCAATAAATGTAAAGGAGGATCTATGATTTTGGGTGACAATACAACTGTAAAGATATGTGGAAAATGCATATTGATCTTAGATGTTAAAAAACCCACTAAATATGTCTTGTACGTTGAAGAATTGAAGCACAACCTGCTAAGTGTGAGTTATATGTGTGGAAATAGCTTTAAGGTCATATTTGATTTAGAAGGGTGCAAGATAAGAAGGAATAGAAATACCATTGTACAAGGATTGAGAACTGGAAACAACCTTTATAATCTATGTGAGGTAAAGGGCCAAATGTATCTAATTGGATAGGCTGATGAGAGTTGGATGTGGCACAGAAGGTTGTGGCATGTAAAATTTGATAATTTAGTGAAAGTAAGTTCAAAAGGTCTGGTATGACACATGCCTAAGATAACCAATCTTACAAATATAGTATGAAAAGAATATCAGTAGGGAAAACAAACAAAGGATAAATTTCTAATAAAAGAATATTCAACCTCCAAGCCTTTACAATTGGCCCATATTGATTTATGTGGACCTACAAGGACAAGAGGGGTGAAAGGTGAAAGATGCTTCATGCTGCTAATTGATGACTATACAAGAGTGACATGGGTAGCCTTTCTAAAAGAAAAGAACCTAGAATTTGAGAGATTCAAGATATTCACAAAAATGGTTGAGAAGGAGATTGGAAGAAGAATTAAATGTTTGAGATCTGATAGAGGAGGAGAATTCACATCAAGTGAATTTTTTGAGTATTGTGAGGTATATGGGATTAAGATACAATACTCTGCACCAAGAACTCTACAACAAAATGGAGTTGTAGAGAGAAAGAACTAGGTGGTTAAGGATATGGCCAGAACTATGTTGAATGAGGCCAAGCTAGCAATATATTTTGGAGAGAGGCAATTTATACATCATTTTACATTTTGAATAGAGCTCAAATTAGAGCACACAATGATAGAACTCCCTATGAACTATAGTATGGTAGGCCTGCACCTATTAAGTATTTCAAAGTATTTGGTAGTAAATGTTATATCAAGAGAGAAGATGAAAATTTGGGAAGCTTTGACTCTAGAAGTGATGGAATATTTCTTAGATATTCCACCCAAAGAAAAGCTTACAAATGCTATAACAAGAGGTTGAATAAAATTGTTAAGAGCATCAATGTTAAGATTGATGAGACGTATGAAATATAATAAGAATGACTTTGAAGATGAATCGGATTTTGAGGAAGATGTAGCAAATGAAAAAGAAGAACAAGATGATGATAATGAAAAAGCACCTGCAAAATATGAGCAAAAAGATCACCATAAGGATCAGATTATTGGTGATAAAAATGAATGTGTTCAAACAAGAAGAAGATTAGCAAGGAATAGGGAATAAGTTTTTTTTTTTCTCTTTTGTCACAAATTGAACCTAAAAGCTATGTTGAAGCTAGCAAGGATGAGAGTTAGATAAAGGCTATGGAAGAAGAGCTTAATTATATTGAGAAGAATAAAACATGGAAATTGGTTCTTAGACCCCCAAGCAAAAATATAATTGGCACTAAATGGGTGTTTAGAAACAAGCTCAATGAAGATGGAGCTATTGTAAGAAATAAGGCAAGATTGGTGTGCAAGGGGTATGCACAAGTTCAGGGTATAGAATTTGAAGAAACATTTGCACCTATTGAAAGATTATAAGCCATTAGAATGTGTAATGATCTAAAATATAATCTTGCAAAATAGATCTTGTTAGAACATGCATGCAATAATAAACAAATCATTTAATGGAATGCAAAGGCGAATATGAAAGAAAATGGAATGAGACTAGAACAGTCTCACCCATTTCTCTCCTCCATGGCTACTTCCATTGTACCTTCTTGAGATTGCTGTGATGAAAATGATGCCCTCAGATTTGAGAGCAAATTCTATAATGCCTAGCCTTAAGAAATACCTTTGAAGGATTTAATGAAATAAACTATGCAAACTAGAAAGTAAATTCTATTGATGCAAGTAATTAAATAAATATGCTTAATGTGTGATAATGCCTATGAAAATAAATTATTCAAGAGATAAGATCGATCGACCCTGAAAATGAGATCAAGATTGTCATTTTATAGAAAATGCAATCTTGAATGGATGGACGAGATGAGAGATTTGAAGAATGCCCTAGAATCAAAGGTCAAGATTCAATAAGGAAACTCTCATTTAGGGTTAGGGAAAAGTACCCATATGTGTGAATAAGATTTAATTAAATGAATTAAATCAAGATTGAATGTGATAGTTCAGATGAAATTAGTAAAAATTAGAAGACAAGAGGATAAGACTTTAGAAAATCAGTAATTTTAGAAATTACTTGATTTGTAGAAGAATATTTCCCCTTTTGAATTAAATTAATTCAAAATAAAGATTTGTGAGATAATGAGTAATTGATTTTTGAAATCAATTACTAAAAGAAGAATCAGTTAACTATGTGAAGTCATTTTTAAATAAATTATTTTATTAAAAAATAGGGAAATGTCACAAAAGGCAATTAAATAATTAATAATAATAATTTAATTTAGAAGAGATAATTACTTAATTAAATAAATAAATGAATTTATTTAATTAAGAGAGGATTTAAGAATTAGTGACATATTAAATCAATATATTAAAATATATTAATTTAATAATTAGGAGGACATTAATGATAAGGATTAATTAAATAAATTGATGACTTTATTTAATTATTAGAAGACTTTGACAATTAGTGACATATTATAATAAATAAATAAGATTTATTTATTTAATAATCATGAAGAATGAGAGACTATGAATTAATTAAATAATTATGAATTATTTAATTAATAGTTGAATGTGGGTTAGGGACATAATTCAAATGTTACAATTATGCTAGGATGGAAAGTGGTAAAATAGTGTTCGCAGGCCTAGGTCATTTTTAGGTATCTACATTTGCCCCTCTTTGTCATAATGCAGCTTGTCACATTATGGCAAAGAAAAACAAGTCTAGAATATGCCCCAGTGCAGAATAAGTTAAGGAAGAATGACAAGGAGGTAGCGGTATGCCCCCTCGAGAGGACAGTTGGGTTCCAAGAACACGGATGTGCTCTCGAAATTGTTGAGAAGACTAGAATATGATGAGACAAAGAAATGGTAGAGAAAAAAAATATGAATGTTAGGATAGAAGGAAATGCAAGTTAGTGCGGAAAATGAAATGCATGTTAAAATCCTTCAATATTTGCCAAGGTACTAATATGTGTTGCTCGAATCATAATTGGGCAGTAAAAAATGACACAAATAGACAACAAACACTAGGGTATGACATAGAACAACGTGTGCAAGGTCATCCACTTGCAAGACAGACAATCATAGACAAGGAATGTGCTAACTCATACTAGAGGCCCATTTGCCCCAGTCTTTTTGTCAAGACAATCCACAGACAACAGTCAAAGAAAATAAAATAGGTCATGAGACGTCGTCGCACCTCTAAATCATTCAGGGGACATCCTTGAGGTAGCTAGTAACATGACCAAATGACAAGTCAATAAAAAGATAAGAAAAAATAGCCAAAAATTCACATTCATTTACTTTGTATTGCCAATGTTTGTTTGCCAAAGATTAATTGTTTGAAAGCTTGATAGATTGATAGGTTTTGACGGTTTGATGGTGCCTAAGATTAGGAAGGACACATCCTAAAAAGGAAAAATGACACTTTGACAAGATCCAAATCCAAGAAGGACACATCTTGAAGAGGACCAAAAAGTGACAAGAGCGATATTTTGACCAATGTTTTGGCAAGCTAACAGATGCTGACTGCATAATTGATTGGACTATGTTGTCTGATTTGGAATTGATTTTGACATTTGACATTTCAAATGACTGTTTTAAAAGATGTGACCAAGTTTGACTGACAATTTTATTTTGACAAACCTAAAGGACTAACCTAATGTCTCGGGGATTCAAAGATGAATCTTGCCTACGTAGCAAAGGCACAGAGACAACGTAGTTTGGACAAAGACAAAAATTGATCGACGAGACTGATTGGACTGACCCAAGATGATTGAATTTGACTCTATTTTTGGGACATTGACACTTTTTTGAATGTTTTTGTGTTTTCTTAGGACAATTTTCAAATTTTTAGGTCTTTTTCAGGACTTTTTCTGATTTTATGACTTTTTGATGTTTTATGAAAAATAGTGACAAATGCATGTGAATGATGTCGATGCACATGAATCCAAGGACAACCATGATTTTGCTGCTAGCCAAGCTGAATATCAATGGACAGGTGATGATGATGATGATGACAACGTTGTTTGACATGGGAAGGACACATCCCGAAACAACATGAAATGACAATGTTGTTTGACATGGGAAGGACACATCCTAAAACAACATGAAGATGACAATGTTATGACAAGAGTATAAAAGTCTATAGCAGGTCTAGGGACAAAGCCAAGGAATGTTTTGGATAATGTGCTAGGGTGCCATATTGTTGCATTTGAAATGAATTGGTGAGGACTAAATGGGATGATGGAGGATTTGTAAACCATTGACAAGGGAAACCAAGATGGGTGACAGGTATAAGGCAAGAAAGATTGATGACTTGGACTAGGAGAATTATCATATGGTCTCCAAGGATGATGTTTCATAGTGAAAAGAAGGCTATAATGACATGGTATTTTTTTGACTAGTGTATGACCAAAGGATGGACATGTCAAAAGTTTTCCAAAGTCTGATTTGTGTTTGTGCCTTAGTCTTTGTCAAGATCAAAGTAGGTAGAAGAATGGATGAACATGATAGAGCCAAGATGGATGAATGGAAAGATGTCATGGGAAATGCATGGGAGATGAGACAACTTGCCCCCAAGTGTAATGGTCTACATAGATGATTCATTCTACACATGATGCTTGTTTGCCAGGTTTTCATCATGGTACTTGTCCAAAGCGCCTATTTGCCAGGTTTTCACCGTTGGATTGTTTTTGATATTTTCTGATTTTTTGGTGTCACCAAGATGCTTGTTTGCCAGGTTTTCATTAAGGGACAATTTTTTTTATTTTTTATTTTTTTGTATTTTTGCATTTTTGCCGGATAGTCTTGATGCTTTATATGACCACTGACTATGCTGAAGCCTTTGACGATGCTGATGTAGAGACCGGTGCCATGACATGCCAATAGTGACCTTTCATGTAGGCCTAATCCTTTTCCCTGATAATGCATGTTATGAAAGATTTTGTTTGCGATGGGATACTTGTTACTTTGGAAGCAAGATGCTAACCCATCATTATTGGGGAAATTAATGCTTGAAATCTTCTCATCTGTAAGAAAGCCTGCTCTGAAAAAGATAGATGATCCTAATTCATAGGATGTTGTAGCTTCACTGACATGTTGGACAGATTTTTGACTGACATCTTTGGTTTGATTTTCTGACATATCAAATTCTGATGATTCTATTGGTGCTTCGAAGTTGATATCAAAACCGTCTTCATGGTCATGGTCATAGAGCCCACTGAATTCATTTATAGCTTGATCATTTGCAAATATGTCCATGCTAGGAGACTCTTGTTGTAGTGGTAGATCATCTATGTGTCCCATGGAGGCAAGTGTCTCATTTTTGGAAGTGTCAATACTTGAAGTTTGGATGGAATCGTCTTCAAGTGTGTCATCATGAATAACATATAGGTCAAGGAGTGGATCATTTTGCACTTCTTCAAAAGTAGTGTCCTGATCAAATATGGGCTCCGTTGAAATGACATGATCAAAAATAGGGTCTTGACCAAGGATAGGTTCGTCTTGAATGACATGGTTTTTGATGGAATCTTGACCAAAGATAGGTTCATCTTGAATGACATGGTTTTGGATGGACTCTTGACCAAGGATAAGTTCATCTTGAATGAAATGGTTTTGAATGGATTTTTGACCAAGGATAGGTGTATTTGGTATGCCATTATTGTCTAGGAGGACTTCTTGAATGGACACAAAGATGGAGTCATGAAATGGACTACTTTGATCTTGACATGACGGTGATGTTATAATGTTGTGCTTTGGACTTGCCTCTTGACATGTATCCGCAATTTTAGGAGATGGGATGGAACTTTGGAGACCATGACTAGATATGTTTTCATGACAAAATGGATTGTCCTGAAATGGATTGGTGCATGACGGAATAGGATAGGACATGGAGTTTTGTACTTGGTTGAGAGATGATGGGCTAGAGTAGGACATGAATGTATGACAAGGATATGATGTGGATGGAGGACTAAGATATGATGTGGATGGAGGACTAGCTTATGATGAAGGACTAGGATATGACATGAATGGAAGATTTTGATATGACGTGGATGAAGGACTAAGATAAGATGAAGGACTACGATATGATGTGGAGGCTTGGGATGGATTAATGGAGGGTTGGTTTACCTTGTCAAAGTTAGGGTGGGTATGACTATTGGAAGCTTGTTGTGACTCAATGCCATGGATGATGTTATGGGACCCTTGATAGTAGATGGATAGTAGACTAGGACTATTGGACTATTGGTAAGAGGGATGGATGGATGAAGGACTAGAGGGTGAGGTGTGTTTGGACTTCAATTGTAGGTATAGCATTTTGAAGTCCCTAACAAGTTGTGCATGACCCTGACTATTGAATTGGCATTTAATTTGACTAGCAAGCATGTCATCGTGACTTGAAGACATGATAGTGGATGAAATGAGACTAAGACTGTGCAAAGGGATAATGCAACATGATAAAAGGGGATGCCTTATGTCGAATGATTTTGGGGAGAGGTTGTCTAACCACTCAAAGTCTGGCCAAATGTCTCGATTTGGATTGTCAAAGGACTAACTCATAGGAAAAGTTGATAAAATGACAAGGTGAAACTTCCACACTAGGCTTATGAGTTGGAATTAGCTCACCAAAGGATGATGACTTAGGATCGATTTGTTTTGACTTGGTCCAATGACAATGTTTTTTTGAGACAAATGGTTTGACAAAGGAAGGAAAGTTTGCCTATCCCAAAGGTGTAAATTTGAGGACTTAAGACTTTGCCTATGACGATGAGGATGACAGATTGCAAGCTAGATGAAGACTAAAATGCAAAGATGGATGATGTGGACAAGTGCCTTGCTGGTTTCTGACAGAGACTGGCAGAAAAGGATGTCAGTAAAATTTGATTGCAAAAGTTTGGCCTCTAGTTTTTTATAGGAAATTTTTTTTTCCAAGTGACAGGAAAATGCGTTGTTTAAGGTCTCAAATGTGATGCAATAAAGCAGATGCGTTGCAGGATTTTTGACTATTTTTGCAAAAATGGAAAATGTGTTGTTTTAGATTGCAAATGCGGTGTAGTATGATGAATGCATCGTTTAGCGAGGCCAATGCGTGATAGACAACCGATTGCGGTTTTGGAAGTGTCGATTGCGACACTATTTTGAAAATGCGGGTTTATATCTAGAAAATGCGGCTTAGTTAACCGAATGCGGCTCAATGAGTGCAAATGCAGATCTGTAATTGTCGATTGCGTCTTGATAGAGTGAATGTGGCTCCTGATGGCTCAAATGCGGCTCATCAAGGTGAATGCGATTTTTAAAATGTCAAATGCAGTGCAGTAGAGGGCTTGCATCGCAATATGCAGTTTTAGGGAAAAAACTCGAATACAGTTTGCAGTTTTTTGACCAATTTTTTGTGATTCCAAATTGTGTTTTTGTGATTTTTTGAAGATTTTTAATAATTCTTGGCAAACACAGAAATCAAAATTGAGAAATGCTTGTTCAAATAGACTCACTCTTAAAATTCAAGTGGGTCATCCTCACAATCACATCCCACATCTTAAAATCACGTCGACTCACATAGCCTTGTCACCCCCTAGAGGGCGCCCGTGTTTTTGTCTTTTCCAAGTGCATACTCAAGGTGACGGAAGTGGATACCGAATCCCCTGAGCAAACAATCCATGGTGATTATATGGTGAGTGTCTTGGGGGGAGATTCTTCCCTCCCCTTGCACCGTGAATGAAAGGATGTCTGGTTACTGACACGGCTGGCTACTACACTAGGTTTTTAGTAAGTCTTTCCGTTTAGTGTGGCAATGGATATACTCCCTCGAGAGACCTCCCAACCTTTAGAACAAAGGTTTTGGGGATGGTTATCCTGTCAATTACTGTCAAGTTGGATTTTCATCAACAACTTTCTTTTGATTATAGTGGGTTGGAAACCTTGGCTTTAGGTGTTCCCACTTAGGTCGTTCCTGTAGGGTGAGTACTTTTTCCCACTACGACAGGCCTTCTAAGGGTTGTATGAAAACAATAAATGCATAAGTATGAAAGAAAAGATAGGTCTGGCTTTTTGATCACCCAGTAAAGGGGAGAGCATATGCCTACTATCCAAAACACACAAAGCAATTGTTTAATTTTAGACCCACAATAAAATATTTTCTAATCTAAGTGAAGATGTTGCTTCACACAGACATGGTGTTCATTTTAATTCAACAACAATTTGTGTGGTGACTATCCTAGATTGATAAATTCCAAATTTAAAAAATGCCTACCCTAGGGTTGATAAATTCAAACCTTAAGTGTGTCTATCCTAGGATTGGTTCATTTTACCCTTAAAGAAAAAAGATAACAAAAAAAAGGAATACTAGTTGTGGTCGCATCAGATCCAGTTTACAATAAACAAGAAGAAATAAAAGTAAAAAATTGTGTTTTTACAAGTCGTTTGCGGTGTGAAGTTTCAAATGCAGCTCGTGAAATGCATCATGTCAGATGCGGCTTTCCGAGTAGCTAATGTGGCATAGCAGAGTGTTTGCATCGCAGGAAAATGCGAATGCGGTGCAACAGAGCATTTGCATCACCATATCTGTCAAATGTGGCTTTCCGTACCCTGAACCTGCAAAAAAAAAAACGTACGACACCTACCAAAAAAAGGACGTGTTGGAATGTCGGGTTCACCAATGTAATGATCTAAAAATCCTGCAAGATTGAATTCAAACAATTAGCTATACTTGCAAGTTAGTTTAAACATCAAACAATGAAACACATAAGAATATAAAAGAGAATAATGTAAAACGGAATGGTCTCACCAATCTTCTCTATTCCATGATTCCTTCCATTGTACCTTCTCAAGCCTTGCTGCAATGATGGATTGCCCTCAGATTTCTTTGTGAGCAAACTTCTCTAATGCCTAGCCTTAACAAATTCCTTTGAAGGATTTAATATGGTTCTATGCAAACTAGAAATCAATTTCTAATATGCAAGCAATAATAATACGTCTAAGATCAAATGCCCTATGATGGAAGAATGCCTATAGTAAACGTGTAAACAAACGATCATGGATCCGAAAATGAAATCAAGATTGTCATTTAACAGAAAATGCAATCTTGAATGGACAGACAAGATGAGAGATTTGAGGAATGCCCTAGAATCAAAGGTCAAGATTCAATAAGGCAACTCAAATTAGGTTTAGGGAAAAATACTCATATGAGTGAAAAAGATTTAATTAAATGAATTAAATCAAGACTGAATGTGATAGTGGAGATGAAATTAGTAAAAATTAGAAGACAAGAGGATGAGATTTTAGAAAATCAATAATCTTGGAAATTACTTGATTTGTAGGAGAATATTTCCCTTTTGAATTAAATTAATTCAAAATAGAAGATTTTGTGAGGTAATTAGTAATTGATTTTTGAAATTAATTACTAAATGAAGAATCAGTGAGATATTTTTAAATGATTTTTTTTATTTAAAAATATAGAAATGTCACATGCCATAATTAAATAATTAAAATAATTATTTAATTTAGAAGTAGTTAATTAATTAAATAAATAAATGAATTTATTTAATTAAGAGAGGATTTAGGAATTAGTGACATATTAAATAGATATATTAAAATATATTAATTTAATAATCAAGAAGACATTTATGATAAGGGTTAATTAAATAAATTGATGTCTTTATTTAATTATTAGAAGACTTTGATAATTAGTGACATATTAAATTAAATAAATAAGATTTATTTATTTAATAATCATGAAGAATGAAAGATTATGAATTAATTAAATAATCATGAGTTATTTAATTAATAGTTGAATGTGTGTTAGGGACATAAATCAAATGTTACAGTTATGCTAGGGTGGAAAGTGGTAAAATAGTGTTCGCAGGCCTAGGTCATTTTTAGGTGTCTACAAAATGTTTCTTTCATTCTCATTTTACAAGGGATTTAAATTCTATGAAATGAATGTCAAATCTACTTTTCTGAATGGAAATATAGAAGAGGAAGTTTACATAGAGCAACTAGAAGGTTTTCGGCTATCAAAAGATGATGATTATGTATGAAGATTGGAGAAATATTTGTATGGTATAAAGAAAGCACCAAGAGTGGTATTCTAGATTAGAACAATACCTGCAACAACAAGGATTCAAGAAAGGTTTTGCTAATAGAAATTTTCACTTCAAATCTGAAGGTGAGCATATGATTATTGTTGTTGTGTATATGGATGACATTATATTTGGTGGTAGAAATGATAAAATGTGTAAAGTTTTTTCTACCCACATGCAAGATGAGTTTGAGATGTCAATGTTAGGAGAGTTGTCATTTTTCCCTTGTTTACAAATTGCACAAACTAGTGATGGGATATTTATATCTCAAACTAAGTATGCTAAGGAAATGCTTAAGAAAATTGGGATGGAAGATAGTAGACTAGTCAGTACCCCATGATAATTGGATATAAGTTAAGTAAATCGGATGAATCACTAGACATAAATTAGACAATGTATAGATCAATTATTGGAAACTTACTGCACTTAACCGCATTAAGGATAGACATAATGCAAGAAGTATGTATGGTAGTAATATTTTAGGATACACCAAAAGAGTCACATGTTAATGCAGTGAAAATAATTTTTAGATATATGAAAGAACTATTGACTATGAGTTGTAGTATCCCAAGAGCAAAGATTTCACTTTGATAGCATATACATATGCTAATTGGGCTAGATGTGCAGATGATAAAAAAAGAACAAGTTGTGGAGCATTCTTTTTGGGAAACAAACTGGTTTCCTAGATGAGAAAAAAGAAAGAATCAGTCACTCTATCCACAATAGGAGAAAAATATGTAGCAATAGTAGAATTTTGTACTCATGTACTATGGATGAAGCAAACACTCAAGGATATCAAAGTGGAGTACAAAGAACCTATCTCTATTACATGTGATAATTACAGTGCAATAAACATCTCAAAGAATTCAGTGATGCACTATAAGACAAAGAACATTTCAATCAAGTATCACTTCATTAGAGAGAAGGTTGCAAAAAAGGATGTCAACATGGAATATGTGTCAACTAATGAACAAGTGGCTGACATATTTACAAATCCTCTTCCCAAGGAAAATTTTGAGTATCTGAGACAAAAATTGGGAGTAATTGCTCCCACGTCATATCACTAACATCTTAGTGGTAGGGCATGGATTTAGCGGGAGCTTCACTAATACTTCATTTATCTTTGGAAATGGAGAGTTGTGTGGCCCTTTTCTAGTGATTTTAAAGGGGGGGAGAAAGTGTGCAAATTCTCATAGAGTTGAGAAAAAGGGGGATAAAATTAAAATGCTCATGGAAACTTGTTTTAATTGATATTGATCCTAAATTACAAATATCTTAAATTGGGATCAGTTGGTTCAAGGTAGTTTGTGCAATTGGTTTTTCCATCAATGACAAAGGGGGAGATTGTCAAAAATTTGGTTGTCATTGATGCCAAAAGGTGACATTGATGTCAAGGGAGAGATCAGAGAAGCAATGGATCAGGTTCTAGAAGGTTAAGTGCAAGTTGACGAAGGAGCATGTATGTGTAATTTTTGCATAATTTCTCATAAAGTTATATTTTTGTCATGAAATAATGTCATGACATTGCAATGGTGGCTTTCAATTGGTAGAGATCAAATTAGTGTACATATCTAATATGGGTTTCTTGAGAGCTAGTCAATGGTGTAACTTGTAGAGTTGGATGATAAAGGTTGAGCTCAAATTTGTTGTATGTTTGCTCTCAAATAGGTTTAGGGTTTGTAGATAAACCCTAATGGTTACATTCATGGCAATAAATATACTTTATATTCCATTGTTGACTACCTATCAATCATTGTAGGTTGCTTAAGTGAAAAATTAAGACCTTAGGTTTGTTGGTGCATCCAACCCTCTCTCCTAGTGTTTACCAGCTCGACAAATATTTGATGACCATAATAATTCCTAAGTCATGAATTAAATATTTGTCCTCGATGAGATCAATAGTTGTGGTTGAGGCTTGAGTATCTAATGGCCTCCCCACTAGCCCACTTCAAATATGATGAGTCCCCCATCTAGCCCTCGGGGATAGTGGGTAATGGTGGAGATTGAGCATAGAAGATCAGATGGTGCCCGTAGTGTATATGGTGGGACTAGATAAAGAGGAAGGTGACAAGAAAAAATGGTGAAATGTAGATAGGTGGCAACAAATAATTGATTGATATGGTAATTCACATCTCTATTGTGAATTGCACGATGCTAACAAAGGAGATAGATGAAACCAACCTTCCAACCCGCTGAAGATTTGGTGGGTCATCATCTAGCTCCGTGGTATAGCAGGCTTGTGATGTGTGTCTTGGTGAAACCTGCGCCCAGTAAGATGCATATGGTGAAGATCGATAGTGATTACTAAAGTAGATCTTTAATCCAACAGTTGTGTTTTAAAAGGTTGGTTAATGAATGTGAATCAATGGATCATGGTGTGAAAATTAGCATATCAATGGCTCAAGTTTAAACTAAGAATCCTCAATGGATACGACTATGTGAACAAGGGTTTCAACTACAAACTGACTTAGGGAGTGAATTCAATTGGCTCAAATTCTCTAGCTACCAGCTTTATTTGTAATAAGATGATCATATTATTGACACAGACATGTAGGTGGAAGAGAATCAGATTTTGATCTTTTATAGAGAACATGAATTAAATGTGTATGAAAGCCTATCTTTTCAATAGGACAAAAATAGAAAAAATCTATGACTCTAGATAAGTGAGTGTGTGGCTCAATGGTTTGAAGGCTTATGGAAGAAGATAAATATCAAACCCTAGTAGAATATATGTACGGTGTGCATATCTCGAGGAAAATGTCGGAGGTTGGTGATGAGCACAAAAGGAAAAATCAGAAATTGGCTAAGAGAGCTGCATAGAAGAGAGCTTAGTGAATGTTGCAAAAGAGTAATCAGAGCCTCTAAAGGTGGATAAAGAATACATTGAAAGATAAGAGAGGAGAACTATAGACTGTATGTATGATCTCTAAAGGAAAACAAAGAATGCACTAATAGAAAATGTGCAATAGAGTTGTTTAGTGTATTTGTGAGTCCTCTAAGGCAAACATAAAATGCACTAAAAGAAAAAGGGAGAGTGCAAAGGTAGTGTGGTTGAGTGGAACCCAAACAAAAGGATTAAGGTATTAATTAGGGTTCATATCCAAGTATAAAAATAAGGAGGTGTAGAGTATAGAACTAGGTTGTAGAAATTGCAACAAGGTGTTGAGAAGCTGTAAGTTAAGTTGCAACATTCAACCATTTTCTATTGAACAAATTGTAATACCCTTTATTATAAATCTGATTGGTGAGTGTCATTAGACATCTTGGTAGGTTCTCCTAAAACAAGGGTTTTTTGTCTCCTTAGGGTTGGTGCCCTTAAACATTGTAACTGAACTTTTGATT
This sequence comes from Sequoiadendron giganteum, assembly GCA_007115665.2. NCBI lineage: Eukaryota > Viridiplantae > Streptophyta > Pinopsida > Cupressales > Cupressaceae > Sequoiadendron > Sequoiadendron giganteum. The sequence continues at coordinate 373,142,996 of CM021108.1, read as the reverse complement.
GTGAGGATGGATTAGGATAGTATCTTCTAGCAACACTTCTCACCGTGGTATTTTCCATCTTGGGTTTTCTACATATATCCTATGTTATGTGATGCTGTGTGTTTATGTTCATGTTATTGTATATTGAATCTCAACCTACACATAAAGGTTTTAAGGAAATTAATCTGTAAAGGCTAAGTTTTTTAGCTATCTACTAATTCACCCCCATCTTAATAGCTCATTTTGTTCTAACATGAAATAGGATGACTATGGTTCAACAATGGGATGATAGTAACCTTTTACCGGAATGACTACAAACCTATTCTTGCATAGTTAAAAAATATCTATTAAAGTATGAAATTAAAGGATGATCGTAGCTAGATTAGTGCAATAGCGACCTACAAATATGATGACCACACTCAAATTTTAGAAGGATCATGACCTAGTTCATGATAGCGACCCCTGTGAAAAAGTGATCACGTCCAAAAACCTACAACATAGAAAAAAACATAATGAAATGTTAGATTTAGGGATGTGCATCTCATTGGGTGTGCCAATTAATGTTTTAGGGGTAAAATTGGAAGAGGATAACAATAATGAATTCATGTAATAAACTAAAAAATAAAGGATAGAGCCCACTTACCAATGAGATCAAGGATGAGAAGCCATGAATCCAAAACAAGGGTTAGATCAAACAATCAAAACACAAATGAACTCAAAACATAAACAACCTTACCAATACCATTATTAGGTAACTTTGGTTGAAAGACCTGTTGGATTGCTTCAAGCCAAAGCCTCCATGATAGACTGCAAAATTAAATATGATGAACTAGAACACAATGACGTATGCTCAATTTTTTCAAGAATCACTTGGACATGATCTCTCCACAAATTCTCTAGATTAATTATGAGAGGGATGAGGGTTATTTTATAGATTTGGAGAAATTAGATCAAGGGATAGGATTGAGTTTGAATGCCCACAAAGAAGGGTTGAGATTGATCCTCAACACCTACAAAGGAGAGTGAATCAAGAAAGATGGATGAAGGAGATTGGTTAGAACTCAAGCTTTCTCCACCATTTTAGGAAAATGGTTAGGATATTTAAGATCAAGGGATGCGAATTGATTTCAAAATCAAGGGATAGAAATGGTTGAGACAAGTTAGTTAAGATAGTTTGAAATGGAATATTCCTCAAGAATATGCATTATGGAGGGAAAATTAGGATAAATAAATAATTAGTAATTATTTAATCATGTGACAAGAAGATTAAAAGGTAGGATAATTAAATAATCAAGATTATTTAATCATGTGGGATTAGAAGAAATATATTAGATGGTACTAATTAAATAATTAGGATTATTCAATTAGGGTGATAAAGGGGAATATTAATGATGAGATGGATGAATTGATTAAAAAATTCAAGATTATTCAATTAATAGAGAGAAATAGGGTTAATTGGTGAAAATGATGTTAATAGAGGATTAATTATGCAAATGAAGTGAAATGCAAGGATGATAATGATGTCGATGATGGAAAAATGCAATTCAGGATGTGTGATATGCGTTAAGGCACTTTTGCATGTCTACAAAAAATATTATGGAAATTTAGGAGAAAATATTAAAATATAGGCTACGATTGATGGCAAAACTAGAAAAAAAATTAGCCTATCATTTCCCCCAGCTGAAGAAGTTGCATTTCCTCATGCATTACTTACAGACCTAGGTTGGTTAATTGTCAACTTTTGTATTGTTGCCATTATTTCCTTTTACCAATTACTTTTCAAATCTCGAATGAATAGCTGGTGTTCAACCAAAGTGATGTAGTTTTCTGTGAGACTTTGTTGCACAAAGGCCTTCAATTTCTCAATTGTTTGCTGATGTTCCAATATGGGATTATAGTCTACTACAATCCTTTATTCCAATGAAGCCTTCAAATTTTCAACTATTTACTGATGTTCTATGATAGCTATATAACCATCCATGCTTTCCTTTTCAATATTATCTCTTAAGTTTGCCACTATCTAATGGTGTCCCTCCATGGATATATAAGCTACCATATATAATCCTTGATTTCAAGCTAATTTCCCCAATTGGTTTCATGACTTGTGCTTGTTTTCTTCATCTTGTTGTACCCAAATTTGGAGGAATTGAATGTGTTTTTCTAAGTGATGCAACCTAGCCTGTAAAATGTGAATTTCCTTTTGTTGTTTATCAAATAATTCCTCCACACAAAAATTATTTAAAACTTCAAGTGATGTCTATTCTACAACATTATTCATGGAGTTGTCTCTTTGATTCTGACTAGAGACAAGAAGAACATTTTCTACACCTCTAGGACTTATACCTCTTTCACTAGTATGTTGCTCACCAAAACCTAAGCTAGGTTATGAATTACTAGTTTCTTATACCATTAGGTTATGCTCATTTTATTGCAAAGAGTCATGTGTTATATGGGTTTCATTAGACCCAAGGAAAACATTATACTAATTGGGAATGTCCTCATCTTTAGTATGTTTCTCATCATTCTCTTGATCACATATATCCTCTTCTTTATTTTGCAAATGAGGAGGAGTGGAGGTATTAGGTGAATTTTGTTCCTAAATACTTGTTCATCATGTTCTTCAAAGGAAACACTCTATTGGAAATTGATAGGTTGTCATTTATTTCAATAGATAATGGAATTATGTTTATTTCTAGTATTTTTCTGCTCCGGTTATGAATGACTGTTGATTTGGTATTTTGATCTGAACTATCTTATTTTTTGTATGATCTGCTCAAAAGATGATAACATGATTTACCCTAACATCAGTTGCATCCTCTAACATGGTTTCAAATGACTAAGGTGTATGGGTTGTGAGGTACTAGTACCGTTTGATTGAAGACTATGCTATGCTTATACACTGGCTCTATATGTTAGTTTTTGGGTTTGGATTCCATCTCAATAAAAGATAACATTACAGGAATTTGTACATAGTTTTGAGCCTACACAATGTATTTTTACTTTGGAGTTTCATGATGATATGGGAAGGAATTTGGAAGATATGAATGAAATTATTCTATTCTACAAACCATAGTGATTTTTCCTCCTACACGTTGTTGTGGGAGATTCCATATTTTCTTATGATTGATTATCATACCATGTAGTGTCAAAGATAAGTAGTTTGATTTCGTCTAAGGGATAATTCAATGTATTAACAATATTTATGTTGCATTCTTGATGGAGTGTGCATATGTTTGGAGTTTTGGTTTAACTCTAGCCAACCCAATTATATATTAATATTAAAGGTATCTATCCTAGGTCCATGCCAACAAAGTTAGTTTTTGAATCAAGGTTTCTCTAATTAGGCCAACCTAATTAAGAAACATGGATGCACATGTATATATATGTAAGACAATTTTTGTGTGTAAAAAGGGTGAGATAGTGGTGGAAGAAGGGAAATAGAAGGAAGTGTGCATGTGAAAGATACTTGAAGAAAAAAGTTGAAAATGTATATTTGTGAATGGTATAGATGAGTAGATGAGTGACTTACTCAAGCATTATGCTTCATCGGAACTAAAATACAACACAGGGAAGGTGCATTCTTTATTAGTTCACACTATTGGTAGTGAGCCATACACTTTTGTTTCTTGGTGGTTAGCAATCTCATTTTGTATTTAGGTTGTGAGACTTTCAAGTGAAATGAGTCCTGACAATGAGCCCTGTAATATTCTATATCTAGATAAATTGTATTGTGAGCTAATCCTCACCATGGTTTTTCCCACTTTGGGTTTTCCACGTAAAAATATTAGCATTCATGTGTGTTGATACTTTATCTTGATTTCATGTCTTCTTTTGGTTAGTCATATTTGTGATAATGCTTAGATGGATTTTATGTGAATGGTTTTATGGAATGTTGATTCAACCCACCCTCTCAGTATTCTAGATGTTCAACAATTGGTATAAGATCTTGGTTCCTTTGAAGAAGCCTAATAGCTTGGGGAAGGTCCTAAAATTCGACTTTATGGAAGAATTTTCTTTTCTTTTTCCTCATAAAATAATCTCTATTGATCATACAAAGGAAAATGAAGATTTCAAGGATAGACTGAAGGAAACAAATGAGTATATTAAGAATTTGAAGGGTAGACAAGAAGTCAGTAATCAACTAAAGAAAGCAGATGAGATATTCGTTGGATTGAAAGACCAACTAGAAGAAAAGAAGAAAATCGAAGATTGTTAGAGAATTGAAATACAGAGGAAAATGGATGAATGTGCAAGGCTTCAGAAAGAAGTGGTTGTGTTGAAATCAGATTTGGAGAAAGGAAAAATTTATTCAAGTAAATTTTTGGCAATCTCTGGAAAGCTAGATAAATTGATTGTAGGACAAAGATCCTCTATAGATAAAAGTGGCCTAGGATTTGAGGGAGGTCAATCTTCAAAGTCAAATCAATCTCTTGACATGAAGAATCAAAGCAGTGGTGGATATACCAGAAATATTCCTATCAGACAACCTAATGCTCAAAGGTATTTATCTTTTAATGGTGTCTATTATTCTTGCAATAATTTTGGACATAGGGAAAAAGATTGCAAAAATAAAGCGAAGCAAAATGATGGAGTGAATAAAATTTCCTTATCTCTCCCAAGTCAATATGTTGAAATCAAGAGAAATTAGAATTCAGATAAGATGTTTTATTCATTTAAACATCTCTATAATTTAATTGGTCATAAGGCTAACCAATGTAAATAAGGATTGGGCGAGAGAAATTTTGGATGTAAGAATGTTGTTTGGTTTAATTGCAGCAATTCAGAACATGTTAGAAGAAAAAAATTGAGAGGTAACAACCCGACAAAAGGATATGAACCAGTCATCAAGGTTGACCCGGTAGAAGTTAAGAAAGAGATGGAGATAATCTAGAGAATAGAAGGAGAATCTGGAAAGCAAGCAGAACTAGAAGCATTTGTTTCTATGTCATATTTCGGTGCAAATACATCACTCAAAAAATAATTTAGGACATGGCTAAAGGGGGAGTGATAATTAGAAGATTTATCAACCCCTCTTTTGATGTAAGATGTCATATCATGATAGAAGTACATTTATTAAGGTTATGAACTCAAGAATTCATGTGAAAGGAATTTGCAGTCACACATGTGTGAAGAATGTATTTCATAGAAGTTTGAAGGGATGAAAGCTTACATGAATTTCGAGGTGATCTACTTGCAATATGAAGCATTAATTGCAGAAGCATTTGGGATGAAAGAAATAAATTCAGTTATGTTTGAGAAAATGCATTCAATGAAAAGAATTTGTGCAAGAAGAAGCATGAAGAGGAAGCTTGAAGAAACCAGAGAAATTTTATCCTGTAGAAACTTTGAATTCAGCTTTGGTAGAAAATGAAAAGGTAAGTTGATACCACTACTTGTTATGAATTACTTATGCAATGTATATGCCTTGGCTTATAAATTTTTTAGAGAAACCAAAACCAATGTACAAAATGTATCTTGTTAAATCCTTGGAACTTGATCTTTTGGGTGCATTTTCAGATATTCCTCTTGGTGTCATACTGATTGAAGATGTTGGAGTATACATTCATGGAGAATTGGAAGAATCCGGTCACGAAAAATCTCACATATTGTGGAGTGAAGAATTAAATGGAAATGGTTTTACGCTAAAAACAAAAATACAATGTGCTTTCAGAAATGAAATTGGATGTATGGAACAATTTTCCAGACTTTAGTAGTGAAGGAAGCTATATCAGAATGGCTCTTAGCATATTTTATAGTGATTTTGTGTGGCTTAATGAAACATATATGATATCCAACTATGTAATAAAGGAATTTATTGGGTTAGCATCCTTCAGACCAACTCATGTTTGTAACACTGATAGAGAAAATGGTTTAATAAGGAACACAGATGCTAGAATCTCCAACCCGGCAGTTTAGTATGCAAGCCTAGTTATTTCATAGATGATTCTTGGAAAAAATGATGTCCCCACTACCACAATTGATCTTGCATTATATATGGTTGATAACGGAACTAAATATGATCTTTGTGAGCTACTCAAACAATATCTGTTAGAGAATCTAAGAGATTTCAAGAAGTAGAAAGGTACATTCAGATATGGTACATTGGTTTTATGCTTGATTTTATACTTTATGAAGGAGATGCTTGTATTAGGATAAGTTATTTAGGAGAATTCTAGACAAGTTTCTCATCAGATTGAAGTGATCATGAGAAACATTGAGGACTTAGATGCTCAAGAGGATGCTCTTGGTGCATTCTTTAGAATTTTTCAAAGGAAAATGAATAAAAGAAGGAGAATTCCAAGAGAATCGGTTTCAAAATATAAGAATGATATAATATTTTTGGTAAACACTCATAGTTGCATCATCAAGGTAGTTGAACCAAGGAGTTCATGGTTACCTAATTTTGGATATGAAATTGAGAAGGATTATGTTTATTGGTTGCATTGAATTGTTGGTTAACAACCTTCGAGATCCCAACAAACCTAGGTCTGGAGCCTACACTAAAGTAGCTAAAGCTCTTGAAAAGTCTAATTTTATCTCTAGTAAATCAAAGCTTGCTACTACAAAAAAGTGGAAAGTAGTTGTGGTTCATGTCTTGGTTGCTCAGGTGGACCTTGCTCCTAGGAGACTCAAGAAATTGGACAAAAGTAGGACATACCTTCAGGTCGCTCCTAGTGTGGTTTTTGGTTCTTCACATTCCGTTAAAGAAATCTCAAATTTATTAAGTGAAAGATTCAATGAAATAAATAGAAAATCAATAAGTGACATGGTCTCTTGGGGTGAAGACAAACAATTGTTGGAAATTGTAGATAAGTGAAAGTCTACTCATAGCTTGGCACTTGAAAAAACTTAGGGATATTCAAGTTTGTGAGGAAGAGATTAAGAGTTTGTTCACATTTTGTTGGTCTTGGCTCGGTGCAATTCAAAGAATCAAGGATGTTGAGAGCATGATTGAAACCCAAATTAAGTTTGCATCTAGCATATTTGATCTTGCTCTTAGTTTGGATGATCATAATTGGTATGGTATAACAAGATTGCATGAGGAATACCTTGCATCACAAAAAGAAATAGGAGATTTGATTGAGCTATATGGGAAGCTCAAAGATCTAATCAAGATTGAGTGTGATCCTATCCACTATGTTCTTTCGATTGTTGACTGGATTTTGAACTCTTATGCTTCTCCCAGAACTATGGTTGAAGGAAAAGATACTTTAATTGACCTCAATTATCTATGTAGTTATCTGATAGAGGAAACAAGTCTTTGGAATGAAGGGAGATCCTCATTTATAGGGATTATCAGGAAGCTTCAATCATCTACCACCTCTGGTTAGTCTCTCATCATCATTATTTTTGGAATGTACTCCTTAGGGGGAATATTCAAGTATGCAAAGGGACTGTTAATGCAGTATTTTTTTTTCCTTTTCCATTGATTTCAAAGGGGGAGAGAGAGAAGCATCATGTGAAAATAGAAATGAAATTGAAGGTTTTGTGTAAAAGTTGGGATGAGGTACTTTTGATGGTTTTTCATATCGTTTGTGGCCATCAATGGCAAAGGGAGATATTGTTGGAAATTGATAGGTTGTCATTGATTTCAATAGATAATGGAATTTTGTTGATTGCTAGTATTTTTTGCTTTGTTATGAATGACAGTTGATCCGATATTTTGATCTGGACTATCCTATTTTTTGTATGATCTACTCAGATTCTCATAACATGATTTACCCAGACATCAATTTCATCCTCTAACATGGTTTCAACTGAATAGGGTGTATGGGTTGTGAGGTACTGATACTAGTTGATTGAAGACTGTTATAGGCTTATACACTAGCTTTGTACACCAGTTTTTTGGTTTGGATTCCATCTCAGTAAAAGATATCATTACAAGAATTTGTATATAGGTTTGAGCCTACAAGATGTATTATAATTTAGAGGTTCATGATCATATGTGAATGTGTTTGGAAGATATGAATGACAATATTCTATTCTACTAACCTCAGTGAGTTTTCCTCCTACATGCTATTGTGGAAGATTCCACATTTTTTTATGATTGATTATCATACCATGCGGTGTTGAAGATAATTATTTTGATGTTGTCCAAGGGAGAATTCAATGTATTAAAATTTTTTGTGTTTCACATTTGATGGAGTGTGCATATGTTTGGAGTTTTGGTTTAACTCTGGTTGACCCAATTATATATTAATATTAAAGGGATCTATCCTAGGTCAATGCCGACAAAGTTAGTTTTTGAATCAAGGTTTCTCTAATTAAGTTGACCTAATTAAGAAACATGGATGCACATATATATATGTAAGACATTTTTTTGTGTAAAAAGGGTGAGACAGTGGTGGAAGAAGGGAAAGAGAAGAAAGTGCACATGTGAAAGATACTTGAAGACAAAAGTTGAAAATGTATATTTGCGAATGGTATAGATGAGCAGTTGAGTGAGTTACTCAAGAATTGTGCTTCATCGAAACTAAACTCCAACACAGGGAAGGTGCATTCTTTATCAATTCACACTTTTGGCAGTGAGCCATACACTTTTGTATCTTGGCGGTTAGCCATCTCTTTTTGTGTTCAGGTTGTGAGCCTTTCAAGGACAGCGAGTCCTAGCAATGAGCCCTATAATATTCTATATCCAGATATATTATATTGTGAGCTAATCCTCACTGTGGTTTTTCTCATTTTGGGTTTTCCAAGTAAAAATATTGGTGTTCATGTGTGTTGATACTTTGTCTTGATTTCATGTCTTCTTCTGGTAATTTAGTTAGATTTTTGATAATGCTTAGATGGATTTTATGTGAATGGTTTTATGGAATACTGATTCACCCCCCTCTCAGTATTCTAGATGTTGAAGACACTCTATGCTTCAATTTCCATTTGTTCCCTCCTCTGTCTCTCTTTTTTCCTTTGCTGATTTTCCTCCTCTATTCTCAACTTTTTCTATCTCTTCTTATTTGAAGATAAGTGTCTAGTACTTCAACATCTTGCTCTAAAAGTTCTTGACACATAGTATTGGAAACGTTAGCCAACTTTTTCAACTCAAAGGTTGAAGGTTCTTCCAACTTTGTCTTTCATTATTTCCAAGTATTATAAGAGGATTTCACTTCAATATGAGGAGTTTTGGAAAATTTTGGGTTTTACCCTTTTTAGCAATGTGAACACTACTTGTTATATGCTTCTCTTGCATAGTTATTCCTAGGTTTCCAAATTCATCATATTTTTGTTCACTTTATCAGTTCTCAAGTTCTTCTTGGTCTATATATAAAGCATCAAGTTTTGTGTCCTTATCTAGGGTTTACTCATTAGCTTCATGAGCCTCACCTAATGTTTCATTGTTTAAGTTTTTGGCTTCATTGTCTTGTTTGTCTGATTCATTGTGACTACTCTTATCTTCATGGGCCCCTAGGTCAACTTCTGAATTTGAGGCATTGGAAGGGCTTTCTTCACCTAAAAAGATAGACCAACTAAGTGGGGGAACAACTTGCTTTAAGCCTTCCATGATAATTAGCTTGATCAAGACATTATGTGACAAAGAACTTCGAAGCCATTTTTGAACTTCTGCACACATTCTTTTTATGGAATGAAAGAGGTAATGTGGTAAATTCACCAGATCATTGTTCCATAAATGACATAATAATCTAAAATATTGAGAAACAATGTATGCATACCTCCCTTCTCCTATGATATATTGGATTATGACCTTGCAAACATCATTTGAGGGTCATGGAAGTGAACGTTATAATTTACCTTTTCCCTGAAATTTCTTCAATTTCTCCATCCATCACATAAACTACATCATGAGGCATTGTAGATCGGTCATTCTGGTTGCAACTATAGGGAAGTAAGCTTCTCCTATTAGATGAAGTCTACTGACCATGGAGATGAGTTGAATAATAAATGAAAAGGAAATATCCTACACTATTGCAAAAATATCATTATCACTAAATGCCATGGCGAATTCATAAGCCACATTGTCATCAAACCCACATAGTTTCTTAATGAAAACCTACCAATTTTATTCCTTAAAGATCTTGTAAACCCGACTATTATCTCTTAAACCTTCCATGTTGGTGGGCTCCTATCGAATGTGAGGGCCACCCATGGAAATGTATGCACAAATAGTGGTCATAAAAGTGGCAAGAGGAAAACAAAAGGTAGAAGTGACCAAAAAATAAAATGGAAATTTTAAGAACATGGTGACCGAAAAACAAAAGATAAAAATATGGACATGGAAAATAAAAATTAGCATGTAATAATTTCAACATAATGGGAATCCATGAAAGGTTTTAATAATAATCATCCTGGTTAAATCCACATGAAGTGAATGACTAGGTCATAATGATAGAGGATATAGTTTGGATCCTGGCATGACTTATAACCCCCAGCTGAATGTACAACATCCTCCTCAGAGTTGCCATAAACATTTTACAAAATTAAAGAGATGCATATGAATTAAAAGAAAATATACTGTTGAAAGTTACCATCAAAGTGCACAAGAGGATGATGTGGTAGAAGATTCTAGTAAAATAAATGATGAAGAAGTGATGAGCAATCTAGCTAACTGATGAGGCAATTGGCAAGGTGGAGATGTGGCTAAGTTGACACAAGCAGGTAGAATCCATGTGATTCTTCTTGGAGGTGTAGCAATTGGAAACCATGTAGAAGAGACTTCTAATTATTGATGTGGCTCCTATACCAAAGGTGACACTATCCAATAGGAGTGATGTGACGATGAAAAGGTGGAATGAGATGCCAATGCCAATGTGGATGAAATGTTGATGTGTCCACAAGATGTAGGGTACTGCTAATAAGGTAGGTGGACCAGATGAATCTAGAAAGGTGGAAAAAAGTGGGAATATAAACTAGTCTTCCAATCAAATGGATGGAGTGAAATGAAACTGTCAATAATCTTGCAGTGGTCAGTTCATGTGGAAAGGGGCCACGATGGATGACTAGGTGGTGGGAGTGGTAGATCGGTACCAAAAATGGGTCATAGCGTACCCCTAAAAAGGGAGGTACAAGAATGCCAAAGAAGTAGTATTCGATCGTTGGGGCGACAAGAGACTGACTAACTACTTGTCTTTATTTATTTAATTTATTTTGTTTCTTTTCTTTTTCTTTGGTACACAACCATCAAAAACTTGATTTTTAGCTATGTACCGCCTAGGGATGCTGAAGAATCAGTTTTCACCCCTAGGCTATTTAATCAGTTACAAACCATCAGAAACTCAATTTTTAGATTATAACCATTCGAGCAATGCCTAAAGGTCTTCATTGCTAGATTTTATTGCATTTTTTTATTAGAAGTGCCTATGGGTACTTGAAGAGGTGACATGAACTCGTGATACAACATTGAGTTCATTCATCAAATTGGATACAAAAATTTCTATAGAAATAGGCTGCTTGTATAATTTCAATTAATGCCCATTAACAACAAGAGCCATATAATCAAAATCCACTTTTTGAAGCTTGAATGAATCATTGTTGTAGTAAACCTCAATCTCATAATTCCCTAACCATCTGGTGTGGAAATTTCCTTTGAAATCATGAAACCTAGAATCATACAATAGTGTCCAATCACCTGGTTGAAATGACTGCTGTTAGGTGAAACAGTCATGTCAGAGAGAATGTTGTTTCTGGACTATTTTTGCATGAAAAATACCTTGCTGTCAAAGTTCATCCAAGGAATGAATCTGAACATTTCTTTAGTTTTGAGCATCAGTTAGACACATTCCCAATTGCAAAGCAGTACACAAATTCTTTATCTAAAACTCTATGGGTAAAACTACTTTCTTACAATAAACAAACTCATATGGTGTAAGACCAGTGGTGGTCTTCCACATGGTGTGATATTACCATACTACTTTTAGAAGTCTTGTTCCCCAATATTTCTCATGTAGTGTTACATCCTTTGTTAGAATATTCTCTTGTTCCCAATTGGTCACTTCAACCTGTCCATTCACCTATGGGTGATATGGGGAGGACTTGCAGTGTCAAATTTCATACTCTCAAACTAGAAAAATAATCAAATTAGATGTAAACTAATGTCCTTGATCGGTAAAAATATTGCGAGGCATGAAAAACCTAGTAAAAATATCAAAATACAAAACAGTTAGCAACTTTAGTATCTCTTGCATGTTTTCATGTCACAACCTCTACCTGTTTAGTAACTTAATCAGTAAAAACCAAGATATACTCCTTATTTCTTGATGGGGGGTTAATTGGACCTAAAAAATCTAAACCCCATTTTTCAAAGGGTTCAAGAGACAACTAGGGATGTAGAGGCACTCATCAAAATGTGTGGGTCACCCCATACATTAGCATTTATCACAGTGTTGCACATACTTTTTACAATATTTATGAAGTGTAGGCCAATAATATCTAGCAATTAGGATTTTATTGGTAGTCCTCTGAGCCACAAAATGACCTTTGCAAGGGTTTGAATGACATGCTTGAAGTATATCAAAGAAATTTTCTTTAGCTACATATTATCACATGATGTTTTCAATACTGATGTAGAATAAGAGTCCATTAATCCATGTATATTGACCACTTAGCCCCACAAGTTTCTGACAATCTCGAGGAGAGAAGTGTAAGGAAAACTTGCAAGTGACCAAGTAGTTTTCAATGTCTTCAAACCATGGACTCTTAACTGAAATAGCAAAAATATGCTCATCAAGGAAAACATCATCAATAGGTACAAGTTCACTCTCACATTACAACCTAGATAGAAAATATGCAGCCATATTTTCTTGGCCATGTTTATCAAGTATGGTTATATCAAATTCTTGCAAGAAAAGTAACCATCTAATTAATATCCTTGTAACTACAAGGTTATTCATTAAAAAGCTTATTACTTAGTGATTTGTATGGAAAAATACTTTATAACCAGTTATGTAGTGCTGAAATTTATTAATTGCATAAATAACAACAAGAAATTTCTTTTTAGTAACTGTGTAGTTTACCTCAACATCTATAAAATTCTTACTAATGAAATATATAAAATAAAACCATTGAAAAATTGGAAGCATGATATGGATATAAAAGGGAAGCTCCCAATTTGGTCCTTGTAATATCGATGTGGTCACAAGCTTCTCCTTGATAGTCTCAAAATCTTGTTGGCATTCTTGTGTCCAAGAAAAAGTGTTATCTTTGCTCAATAAAACAAAAAGAGGTGCAATAATTTTACTAAAGTTTTGAATAAAACACCTATAATATCCTGCATGTCCTAAAAAGCTATGAACATCCTTTCTAAAAAAAATAATAGGTAATTCTTGAATGATTTACACCTTCTTTGGGTCACCTTGAATACCTTTAACATAAATATAGTGTCCTAGAACTATACCTTTGGTCATCAAATTATGAAACTTCTCATGACTTAAAGACAAATTAGTATCTTCAAACTGCTGTAAAACTTTTTCAAGATTATTTTTGGCTCCCTCATAGGTATCAACATACATAGTAAAATCATCCATATAAATTCAAAACAATCATGAATCAAATCAGAAAAAATACTTAACACTACCCTTTACAAAGTAGTAGGAGCATTACATAGACCAAAAGGTAAAAAATTATAATAAAATGTCCCCCATGGACAAGTGAAGGTGGTCTTGTCTTGATCCTTAGGTGCAATGTGGATCTGATTGTACCCACTGAATACATCCAAGAAGAAGAAGAATTTCTTACCTGCAAGTGTATCCAAAACTTGGTCAATAAAAGGTAACATAAAATTATCCTTTTTAGTAGCCTTGTTAAGGGCTCTATAATCAACACATATCCTCCATTTACCATTTTTCTTACGAACTATTGCTAAAGGTGAAACCCATTCACTATCAAAAATTGGATATAAAAATTCTACATTTATTATCTTTTATAATTCTTCTTTCACAATTTATCGTAAGATTGGGTTTAACCTTCTTTGGGATTTCCTGATAGGATGACTACCTTCCTCTATGTAAATGTGGTGGGTGCACCTATCTGGATGTATACCATGCATAACTTGATATTCCCATGCATATGCATTTTTGTGATTTATTAACATGGAAATTAAATCTTTAATTTTTAGATCACTCAAATTTGGATTAATATTTAAAGTACATCTTGGTAAAATTTCCATTGATTGAGATTTTGTAGGTAAATCTATAGCATGTGCTTTTGAGGTGGATGGTGAAGAAGTTTCAGAAAGAATGAATGAACTATATACAAAGCTATATGGAAGTAATTGATGTAATGCAATAAAATGCTAAAGTGATTATGAATCAATCAATAGTGGAAATTTACCAAATGGAAAATTATCTATACAAGAATAAAAAATAAATCTTTCTAAAACATCATCAAACACATATCTATTTTGAAAGAAATTGGAAAAAATAGCATCTTGTGATAATTCCTCCATATCAAGTGCTTGATAAATAGTTAGAATAGGTAGAGATTCCTCCAAGTCACTGTCAACCCATAGGGCATCTTCAGTCTCCAATAGTGGTTGCATAGGTGGGTACAAGGTCAATTGTTTCTTCTATTACCCATTAGAAATAACCATATTACTTGACTGGAAGTTGATATAAGCATCTGTTGTAGCCAACCATGGTTTCCCTAGCATCACGGGGCATCCCCTAGCTTTATCTTGGGCTACAAGATCATGAAATCAGTAGGATATTCCCAAGAGTCATCTGAAATAAAAATGTCTTTTATTATACCTTCAAGTTTGACTAGGGAGAGATCTGCCATTTGTAGGACTATAGGTGTAGGCCTAAGTCCTTGAATGTACAACTTCTCATTAGTTTCATTAGTCATTATGTTAATGGAAGATCCTCAGTCAATTAATGTATTCAGAATGATAATGTGACCAATTCATACATGAATCATAGGAATCCCTAGGTCTGAATACTTGGGAATTGAAATATTTCCCAACATGTCACCAGCCAGTTTCCCAATAACGTGCACCATCTTTGAGTCTCATTTCTTTGTCTACTTTTGGGTACATAAGTCCTAAATTGCCTTTGTATACATAGGTACGTCCTTGATTTCTTGCAAAAGAGGAATCTTAATGTTAATATTTCTCAATTCATTTACAAAATCAAATTCTGGCTCAACCACTTCCTTTTGTTTTGGATGAGATTGAAACTAGTTAGGGTATGGAGGCAACCTACACAGCTCATTTTATTTATCTCGATTTTCCTCATGTTCATAATTTATTTTATTAATAGTGGGCCCTTGGAGGGCTTTATCTTATCATAACCAAACTCCATTAATGTCCAGTGTATTAACAAGGTAGGTTGCATATCCCACCACCTCATTATTGTATACTAGTTATGCCACCTTGTTATTTAGGTTTGGAGATGATTGTGTAGGAATGGGTGTTGTCTTTGGTGGTTGTGATAGGTTGGATGGTGGAATATTGGATGAAGGTGGTATTGGTAGCAATAATTTTAGTGGTTGTTGGTATGGAGTAACCATAGGTGGTGCAGGATAGGGTGAACACTATGGAAACTATGATGGTGGCATTCTCCATGCTTGTTGCCAAGGTTGAGGGGCATACTAGTACTGGTTTTTCCATTGTAAATAAATTGGATGTTTTTTCCACCCTCCATACCATCCTGATTGAGTTGGAAAGGAACTAGGATGTCCATTAGGCCCTACATTAGGAGGTGTAAAAATTTCATTCATCATTGGGGGCATAGTTCATGGAGGCCAAGGCCTCTATAGGCCCATATAGTAAATAGGTTCTTCACTAAATTATACATTTGTTATATCTATTGGAAGAGGTCATAATGTAGTCACCTTAATAACATCTTCTAAAGATTTTTTTTTTTTTGTATAAGACATTCCTTATCACTATGGATTTTATGAAAATTTGAACAAAATACAGCAAATTATTTTTCAGCCTCTTCTTGTTTCTTATGTGTAAAGAAGGTGTCAATTTTCTTAACCATGCAGCTTAAAAGATTAGTTTTGAGATCTTCTAACAATGTACCTAACTCTCTTTTTCGTGATACCTGATGTGCCTCTGGAAGAGACATGCTTCCCAGTGTACCCTATTACTAACCAAGTGGATCTCAAGTATTTTTGCAAACATTATAAATATCATCAAATCTCAATTTAGAAGTATCCCCACCCCCCATAATGTTTAAAATATCCATAGCTTCATCTTGAATACCCCTAATAAAAAAATATGTTTACATCATCATTGTTCAATCCTATTTATAGATAGTCCTCTGAAGACTATTTAAGAATCACTGAAGGTAGTATTCTAAGGTCGCCTCTTCACATTGCATAATGCAAAAGATCTCACCTCTAATCTCCCTAGTCTTGTAATATTCTTGGTATTTCTCAAAAAGCTTTTCCTTCATGATATCCCAATTATGAATAGTTTCACGTCCTAAGCCCATGAACCATCACAATGTTGCATCTTTCAAAGTACCTGGAAACAATTTAATTTTTTGTGAATCATTGTGATAATTATAACTATGACATAAAACATCAAATTCAAAGAGAAACGTGTTAGGATATTCTATAGAAAGACCCTAAAAATAGGCAAAGTGGAATGAGGTATATTCTTCATGGGGGCATCCTCCTCTAGATGAGCAATGGAAAATTCAAAGGTGATTGAATTTTTATTGGTCAATTCTCTTCCACCGTTGTTATTTTCTTATTGTTATTATCGGCCATGGTTTCAAATTCCCAAGGGGTTTAAAAAGATGAGAACAACTTAGGGTCTTTATGTATTGTATTTTTACCACTTCAAAGTTTGTAAGATTCTTGAAATAATTTAGCAAGCTTCCTAAATAAATATTTTGGGACCTCAAGTAACTCTTGTTGGGTGCTAGAAGAAGAATCAAAATTAGACTCGATAGTAGTGGAATCAATGACACACTATTCAATATTAGGTTCAACTAATTCCTTCCTTGATGCTGTATTCATAATTAATGCCTCAAATCCTTTTTTTGGGTTTTCTTATTTTGAACTACTTCCTAATCTTTCTTAAAAAACCTTCATTTACTATCTCTAATGTGATTCATGCATCTATATGACCTACAACAAAGAAAACCAAGTTTAATTACCTGGGAAGGTCAACAATCGTGTAGACTTTCACCTTGGTGCACTAGTCCTAACTCAACTCACTAGGTTTTCAAGACTATAACACCTTTCCCCGGAAATGGAACTAAATATTTTGGACAAAACTATGGATCAGAATTGGGGTAAAACTATCCTTGTAATTGGCTTAAAATCAATCTTTTGGAATTTTGAATTAACTTCCTCATTTTGTTCCTTAATGTCAATCCAAGAATTGTAAACTCATGAAAGGTTTTGTGGCTATGTACCAAAGGGATGAAAACAATAAATTAAGTGGAGATGAAATGCATTATGTTAAAATGAACACTTAAGTCTAAATGCTAATAGAAAAAATTTAAATCATCTTTAAGTTACACTCTTAAAATAGATCTTTGGAAACACTTTTAAACCAAGTAACTTAAACAAAACCATTTAATATATTTGATGTCTATCACAGCTAACTTAGTTCTAATTGAACACTCTTAAATCTATTTAAGACTAAACAACTTTTGAAATTACAATAGTTTAGGTTGACATAATTCTGGAAGTAGGACCTGCTAAATGTAGTGACAAGAACTATGCAACATGTATAAGATCTTAGAAAATTCAATTATTAATCCCAAATATTGTTCCAAAATTTAGAATAATATAATAAATTGAATAACATAAATCACACTCACAAATAAATAACATTTACTAAATTATGCATAAACCATACTCACAAATAAACAACATAAAAGAAAATTTAACTAGTGGTTGAAGAGTGGGCCCTACCTCCCAATCAGTTGATTGAATAAAGTAATCAAAAGTTTCTCATGTTCAACTTAGATAATAATATTACTAGTATTATATTGCTTCATTTTAAACGTTGGAATTTTTTGATACAAAAGGGAACTTATATAGTCTTTTACATGAAAACTGATCTATCTAAGTATTACACATGATTTTAGAAGTTCAACAAAATCCAAATTAGTTGAGGAAAGAATGAAGTGGCCTACTAACATTCTTTCTAAAGACTAAAAATCAATTTACTATTACTATGCAAAAGACATCAACTACCCATTCTTCCTAATGACTATATATTGGTTTACTATTATTATGCAAAAGATATCAACAATATTGATTTGTAGTTTGAAACAAAAAGGATCATGACCAACTTCTCCATTATTCCTTCCCATGGCTAAAGGAACCCTATTTTCACACACAACCACTAAAATCAGTACTAAACAATCAGTCACTTCATGTAGACATGTAAAAATGGCTTTACGCAAATCACACATCCTAAGTTTTATTTTTCATCATAGGCATCATTATCAATATAATTACATTTCACATCATTTTCACTAATTAACCATATTTCTATCTATTAATTGAATAATCCTGAATTATTACTATTTTATCATTAATCTAACTTTATTCCTCCTGATTAATTAAATAAAAACAAGTTATTTAGTTATGTCACTAATATACCTTATTCATCTAACTCAATTAAATTTTTATCATTAATAATTTAATTAAACCACTTGCCCTTCTCTAAATTTGAATAACTAAATCAATTATTCAAAATCACTCAACATGGTCAACAAATAAATATATCTTTATTTTTTAAATTAAAAAGAAACTTGTGTGTTCATCTCCAATATTAATTAATTAATACATCCTCACATGTCTTGACTAAGTAAATCATCACCACTAATTTCTCAATCTATTTCCATTTCCACCAACTTCTCAATCCCACTAAACACTCAACCTGACTTCTTCAATCCCACCAATCATTCCAATCTAATCCCACTAATTATCCAATTAAAATATTTAATTTGATCAATCAAAGGAGTTAACTGACCAATCTATTTACTCTCAATGGTTCTTAACCATTGACCATGATCTTTCATTATTGAATCTTGATTGTTCATCTGAAACCTAAAAATCTATAAAACAACCTTCTTCTAAACAATGATTGGAGAATCTAGAGAATTCGTGTGAAGAGGTCATGTTGAATTGACTATCAAATTCTTAAGAGAAAAAACTTATATATTTGATCACTATTAACATACCTTTTGAATCTTCTACACAATAATGGAGGCTTCGTATTGATCCAAGAAATCTGACATCAATACCAATACACTTCGAGATGGGATGGTAACATTGTAATTCATGAATTTAGTTTATGTTCTCTTTCATGATTGCATTGATTGATTCATTTCTTTATAATTTCATTTCATGAGTAGGTTGGGATTTTTCTTTGTTTTGATCCCATTCATTTCATTTAATTTTTATTTCCTTATGCTTATTTTCCCCCTTACATTAATTGGCATGCTCGATGGGACATAGGTCCTTAAAACTAATTTTTTGTAAGGTTTTGTGAGCAATTACAAGTTTTGAAATGTTGATGTCTTTTATAGGAATTACTATTTCTATTTGGGTCATGAAAGTCCTAAAATCTTAATGCAATTGTCATTATAGTTTTATCACGATTGTCCTAAACTTGACCACTATCATCCTAAATTAAATCACCATTATAAAAAATGCCACTATTGTTTGTTCTGTGTTGTAGGTTTTTGAGGGAACTAACATTTACAGAGTCACTTTTGTACAAAGTAGAACCTCTATTGTACTTTTTTCATGCCACTATCATCTGAAGGAGCTATAGTTTTTCTAGAGAAAAGGCCACTATTGAAGGTAACATGTCTACTACTATTATGATTTCTATTTTTTCTTCAATTTGCAAATGTTTTTTTAATTTTCGATCTACCTAACCCTACCTACTGTTTGTTTTTTGTATTCGAGATGTTTTCTAACATTGATGGTTCAGCCCTTGCAATGTTATGGCATGTTTTTGTGTGAACAACTAACCATTTTATTTGTAGATTTGACGAATGGTCCTAGGATTTTTTAATTTTCAAAGAATTTTTTAGTTAAAATTTTTACATTGATGCTCATAAAAAGAACCTACAAATCTCACACTTCATTTTGTTGTACTTAAAATTAATTTCAAACTTCATTTGTGTGTACCTAAAAAGAACCTAGAAATCTCACATTTCATTTTGGTGTACCTAAAACAAACCTACAAATCTCAAATTTCATTTTGGTGTTCGTAAAAGAACCTACAAATATCACACTTCATTTTGGTGTACTTAAAATTGATTTCACATTTCATTTTGGTGTACCTAAAAAGAACCTACAAATCTCACACTTCATTTTGGTGTACTTAAAAATGGACAAGACAACTTGAATGTTTTTCTTTTCGGTGCATTAAAACTTGTTTACAATCTCCATGTTTGAATTTGGTGCATAAAATTAAAAAAATCATCCTTTCTAATTGTTTATGGAATTTCTTGAATTCTCAAATATTTGAAGTTGGTGCATCTAAAAAATGAATTTTTTTTACATACTTCATTTTTGGGCTTAAAATCAAATTGCTATGAATTGTATATTGTGTCCACCATTATTGACAAGCCGAGTGTGTATCCTCTCCCCCCTGCTTCTTTTGATGATCCCGAGTGATGAGAAACACTTTGGGATATTTGTAATTTTTTTGTGGTCACCCATTGTTTAGGATATGTGCCTACTAATGAGATACATACCGCACTAGAGAACTCATATAAGCAACCCTAAAAGAATCTTTACCGATAGGCTTTATAAAGTTTGTGAAATCAAAAGAAAGTAGCTTATATTGGGGGTATGGTAACATGAAAGTGCCTAATCCTCGTCCAAACATATGAGTTGGGCAAGAATGGCTAAAGCTTTAAGTAGCTTACATATGGTTTATACCCCCTATGTTCACAGTGTCATTAAATACCTTGTTTTAGGAGCCTATCCAGTTTCTTGAAATTTCCTTCAAATTAGTGCATGGGAATAGCACCATTCCTAGAAGTTACATACCATGTCATATCTATATTTGAGGCATAAATCTTAAAGAGAAGGGACTCTTTTGCTCAGATTATCAAGATGGTGTATTTCCTTGATATATCCTATTTGTTGCCTCTATACATTCGATTTAAATCACTCCTTCAAGGGTGAGGTAATCCTGAAAAGAAGAGCATACCTTTTATTCCTTAGGATGTATTGACTAATAATCTACAAGCTATATCATTGGATCTCAAATTATCTATTGTATGCATCACTTTATATCAAAACATCAAATCAAACAAGCATCTCAAACTTGAAAACTTATCCAACAAATTGCTATCAAGAAACTGGAAATTTTGGAAACAATCGCTATTATCATTTATGTCACTTTTGTTTTAGAATATTTATATTATTGTCCTAAATTTTCTTCACTTTTATGAAAATAACCACTATTTTCCTCTCTATTTTACTAGTCATAGATTTAAACAAAGGTTGCTTTTGCTCAAATTTCCACAATAATTTTGTAAAAGAAACCACTACTATCTTGAACAAAAAATGATATTGTCCTACATTCTGGTGAATATCTGAATTGGTCCAAATTTGGTTAAATTCATCACCCTTTTTGAAACACAAACAATCAAACCTGCAACAAATCATATCAACATTTTTTCATATCCATCAAAAAATCAAAACATCAACCTATTTTTAAGACACAAATCAAACACAACAACTTGGATTATCCTATTGCTATCATTTTATAGGATATTAACATCAACCTTTGCTTGCAATCTCATAGCTACTTCAAGTAGAGCATCAACATATCCTCTAAAAATAGAGTAAAATATTAGTACAAGTTTTATACACTTTGTGTCCTAAGATTAAAGTCATATCAAAACATCCAACAAAATCACTCATACTCTTATCTTAGGGTCTTGAGCATCAAACATATAATCCATAGAAAACCATCAACAAACTTTGACCAAATTTTTTTCACTCATCATCTTCATACATCATTTTAGCAAAAATCTCAAAAAAAGACACCATCGCATTTTCATTAACTAGTTATCACAAAAACTTACCAAGGTCTTGAGCTTGTTTATGACTACAATGAGATCACAACACAAAACAAAAAATGGAATCCAACAAGAGTAGATCTAGTGCACCCAAGAAAAAAACTACTGTGTAAGGGGTATATCAGGATCATGCGATGAGATCAAATTGAAGAATACAAAATAATATAAACAACAAAATGATAATTATTCATGCCCATTACCCATAAAATGTAACTATAAAATCAAGAATTCAAGAACGAAATTGAAAAAAAGAAATAAAAATGAATTCAAAATAATATAGCTTTACCATCCCGTGTTGGAGTGTGTTTGCGAAGATGGTGGGTTATTCATATCAATGCAAAGTCTTTATTGTTGTGTGCAAAAGCTTGAAGAATGTGTGTGTTTTGTTGATCAAAGATGTGTGTTGAAGCTTTGTCCAATGTCGATTAAGATCTTGGAATTACTTCATTGTATAAAATAGGTGGATTCTCCAATCCTTTTTTGAGAGGAAAGAGGTTTGTTAAATAGAATTTTTGTTTTGAAATAAACACTCCAGATCACGTAGTAGAATATCTTGATCAACAGTTGAAAGATGTTGAGAGGAAACATGTAGGAATAATCTATAAAAATTGATTACATAATTGGTGTGATTGAATAAATCATTTTGAGTGTTTAGTGGGATTGATGAAATAGATTGAATAATTTATGGGATTGAAGAATAGATTGATCTATTAGGAAATAGATGGATCAATCATCCAATCAGAGTGAGCAATCAGTGGTTCGCAATTTACTCAATCATGAAAGTGGGTGAAGATAATTAATTAATTAATCTTTTTGGAGTTGAATGTACAAATCAAGTTATACTTTTGCAAACAAAGTGGTATTTGTTTGATTTGATTTTTGATGATGTCTTGAATAATTAAATTCAATTATTCAAATTTTGGGGAAAGTGATTTAAGTAAACTATTATGTTTGAATAATTTAATTGATTTAGGGTAATAAAGTAAATTAGCTACATAATTAAATAATTGATATTATTTAATTAAGCAAGAGGAATATAGTTAGATTAGGACTTTATTAAATAAATGAAATTTATTTAATTGGTTGAAAATGATGAAAAAGTGAATTAATTAAATAATGTAATATTATTCAATTAATAGAGGAATTTAGGGTTTTTGATGTAGTTGATGTAAAATGTATTGATATTTAGTGATAATGATGTCGATGATGAGAAATTTTTTTTGATTAAGGAAAAACAGGTATTGAAGGGGTCCCGAAACCCTTTAACAACAAAGAGAAGAAAGATAAAGCATGATAAAGTTCAGAACAAAAAATAGAAAGTTTCCAATTAAGATTAAAAAAAAAACCAGCATAGAGACAACATAACAAAAAACCAGCAGGAATCCAACAAAAATCCAACCATTAGGCCAGATTGCTTAGGATATCCGCCACCTCCTTCTCTAGATTGTTCATATCTATTGTTGCTTTCGTAATTTAGTAAATATCAATAGGGGTATTGTAAGCCTTCCTTTTTAGGTTAGCTCTGGTTCTTTTGCATAGCCTTGCACCCTCTGCCAAGCTTTTTTCTTTCTCACCTTCCACGTCCACAATAGTCCTTACCTGATAGGACTTTTCCAAATTCTCAACCATCATGTTCATGGTGCTCGCAGTGGACTTCAGGATCTTGTGGATCATTTCCAAAAATTTTTGAATTGACTCTTTAACATTCTTAAGTTTTTCCTCCATGTCAGATAGCTTGTCATCGTGATTACTCTTGAATTGCTACAAGTCCTCCACAATTTTCTTAAGGCAATCTACCAGATATCTCTTTTCATCTTAAGTCCATAAATCCTTGGCCTTATCTCTATCCTTGTTAGTTTTATCCATCATATCATTCTCTTCCAACTTGTTGTTAAAATCCCTTTGATTCAACTTTATCTCCTTAATCTCAAAGAAACCCCACCTAATCAACTAAAAGAAATCCACGGACCCATTATGGGCGATATAAAGGATATCAGTAGGAAACTCATGTTCCATGTTAAAGTAGTGATCATCCTCCTTAAGGTCACTAGGATACTGAGGCCTGTCCTCCCTATCAGTAGGAGGGTAGCTGGAGTACTCAAATGAATGGGTTGGCTGAGACTCATCTTGATTTTTTTCATAGGAGGGGTCCTCCACAACCTTCCTCTTTCCCTTCCCCTGAGGAGAGACACTAGAATTACCTTTCAGCTTCAGTTTAGTAACCTCAGAACCCAAGAAAATGACTTTAGCTCTGCTAGTAGAAATCATTGCACTAGGTTTAGGAAGGGCACATGCTTTTGACTTACCTTTATTTTATCCCTTCCTCACCACCTTCAAGGGATGCTCTTCCTCCTCCTCCATATCAGTCTCCCATTCATCTTTTTTCGTATACCTAGCACCCAATTCCTCCTTAGAAAAGGCAGAGTGGGGATGAGGGGTCTAGTGGGTAAGAGCTGACATAGCTTTAAAATTTTCATAAATAAGAACAAGAAAACCCTCATGAAGAATGGGGTACCTCACTGGGTTTGATTTATGGTCCTGAAGACTAGCATTCAGTGAAGTAGAGAGATATAAAGGGAGGGAAACCCTAACCTAATGTTGAAAATGATTCAGGAGCACAAAGTGATAGTTGAAAACCCTTGTATATCTGCCATCTAGTGTAATTTATTCCATAATCACTCTCAAAACCTCCCACCAGAGCAATTTAATATTGGTGGAATCATAGCTACTTTTGGTAGCACTTTGTAGGTCCTTTTCCTTATCAGTCTTTGGAAAAAATTTAACCGCCTGGTCAAAGAGCTTCCTATCCCCACAGAACTTAAGCCCCTCCATGGACATCCTAGTGACATTAGTGACTAATTGTTCATCAATGGCCACCTTTCTCCCAAAAATATTTATCTTGTTGTTGTTCCATTCCTTAGCAAAAAAACTGGTTATATCCTAATCCCTACCATTAATTTTTTCAATGTAGCTTGTAATACCACCCTTCTCCAGCAAATGCCAAACTTTATCCTTACTCTTCAGATCCTTGCATTCCATCGGTTCCACCCTACAATTCTCACCTCCCATGTTAACAATGGTCCAACCCTTCTGCGAAGACTCCAGAAGGCCAAAAAACCTGATCGCCAAAATGCCCAGAAAGCATGCGAAGCACAAAATATGAAAGAGGCAGTTAATGCTACAATACTCCAACCCACGAAGAAAAATAATGAGGCAATAGTTCCAAGACTGCATGAAAAGACACATCACATCCTTAATCATTGTTTGATAGGGGAAATTGAACCTTCCCATGGATTCAATCATACATTAATAAGGCAATGACATTGGCCTCTAATCTGTCACTCCTCTGCCACGTCATCTTACCCTTAGCCTTAACCCCCTTATTGGAAAATAAATCCGCCACCATGTTAATTTCCCTATAGGCATGGGAAATGAAATGATTTTCAAAAGAGCTAATAATCTCCTTGGAGAGATTGATCCAATTCTCTATAGTCCAAGAGGGCTTATGAAGACCTTTAATACATTGAATAATATTATTTGAATCCCCTTCAAGCCAAACATTTTTGAAATTCAATTGATGGGCTAAATTTAGGGCTTGGAAATCCCCTATGGCTTCAACAAGGTGGTTGGTTTGGGTGCCCAAGGGGAGTGCTACTGCTGAAATAAAATTTCCATTCTCATCCCTTATCACTCCCCCACACCCAATAGGCCCAGGATTTCCATTGGTTGCCTCGTCAAAGTTCATTTTCACCCAACCAGGAGGAGGGAGGTTCCAATGGATACCATCTCTAGGACCCTTTGTTGGTCTAAGAGCATAATAAATATCATCTTTGATCAACCATGCCTTAGTAACTTTGAGCTCATAATCTTGGCATTTAACCTTCCCTTTAGCCTTCGAGTTACAGTTAAGAAAATTAATATTCTCTCTCGCTGCTCTAATGATTTTATCAAAGACCACATCCTCCGAGAGGGAAGATTCCTAAAATATTCTATTGTTATGCTATTTCCATATTCCCCAAGCAAGGTGTGGGAAAATATATCTCTAGAGGAGTTTCAGCACCTGATTATTTGAAGGAGTCATCCATTGACAATAGAAATCCAAAATTGAACCAGGAAAAACCCACCTAAGATTCCACAAGTGCAAAATCTTGCACCAAATGTTATAGAAAAAAGGACAGAGAAGAAAAAGATGTGAAACAGTTTCAACGTCCACATAGCAGAGGTAACATCTATTAGGAAAAGAAAAACCATGCTTACAAAGATTATCATTAGTAAAAAAATTGTTCTAGAGAAGGATCCACACAAAAATATTGATTTTGGGTATGAGGTTGTGCACCCAAGCCTTCACCCAAATAGGAGGAGGGGAAGTCTGGTGACAGGAGGCCATCGCCAAAGACATAGAAAAAGTCCCAGAAGAAGACAAGTTCCAAACCAAAGAGTCCCATTGGCCCCTCAGATTTAGCACAATAGAGTTAAGGAGAGACTGCAGGGGGGAAAGGTCTGGATTGATAGTAGAGATACAAACCCACTAATCATTCCTCTAATATTCCCCAACATAGGTACCAAATCTGGCTTTGCACTCCTCCATGTGAATCCCAAAGGTAGGCATATCACAAAGAGGTTCATTCCCAATCCACTTATCTTCCCAAAACAAGATTACATTACCATCTCCAAGCTTCCATATCACACCTTTCCCAACAAGATCCCTAGCCTTAATAACATTATTCCAAAGAGTAGAGCCTGAAGGAAGAGTCTGAGAGCTAAGAAAATCTTTGAGAGAAGCAACATCCAGTAAGTATTTACTGTTCCAAATAAAATTCCACTCACGAGCTTTAGAAAAGGTTCTCCAAACCTATTTCGCCAGGAGGGCTTTGTTAAACACTTTCAAGCTTCTCAATCCAAGACCCCCATACTTTTTGGGTTTACACACATTCTCCCAAGCAACCAACGAAACCCTCTTCTTCTCCTCAACTCCCGACCAAAGAAATCATTTTTGAATCTTTTCAATAATTTCAGCAAATTTGGAGGGGATCTTGAATAGACTTAGTGCATAGATCAGCAAGCTCTGCAGAGAGGACTTAAGCAACATTACTTTTCTAGCTTGACTAAGAAGGGCACCTTTCCAACCAGCCAAATTCTGATTAAACCGATCCACAAAAGAAATCCAAAAATATTCAGGTGGTTTAGGTCCCAAAGGAAGCCCCAAGTAAGTGGAAGGAAGAGTATTAATAGTACACCCAATGATATCAACAATCTTCCTTTGCCTAGGTTCAAGAGTATTAAAGAAGAAGAGGGAGCTTTTCGCCCTTTTCATTTTTTACCTAGAGGCTTCCTCATAAAGAAATAGAGAGAATTTCAAGGTTCTGGCTTCTCCAATAGTAGCACTACCCATGAGAATATTTTCATCGACAAATTGCTAATGTAAACACACAAGGTTGGATGAAGATGGTCTCAACCCTTTCAAACTTCCTTCCACCACCTTTTTGTGCAAAAGCCTTCCCAAACTTTCAGCCATAAGAGTAAAGATAATAGGAGAGACATGATCTCCTTGTCTCACACCCCTAGAGACTTTGAAAAAGTGGGAAGGGGACCCATTGATAATAATAGCAGTGCTGGTAGTAGAAATTATTTCCCATATTAACAAAAATCTCTCAGAAAACCCAAAATCTCTTAAAACCTTTAGCAAGAGCTCCTAGTCCACTCTATTGTAGGCCTTAGACAGATCCAACTTAAGTAAAAATCCTTGACTCTTAGACACTTCTAAAGAATGAATATTCTCATGAACAGTGATGATAGAATCCAAAATCTGTCTTCCAGGGATGAAACCATTATGTTGGGGAGAGATCAGAAGTGGAAGAACCCCAAGCATTCTAGTTGTAACAACTTTAGAAATAATTTTGTAAAAGGAGTTACATAAGTTGATCGAATGGAAACAATCAAAAGCATCAGCTCCATGAGTCTTAGGAATGAGAGCAATAAAGGTTGAGTTAATCTCCTTCAACAGTCTTCTAGATCCAAAGAAATCTTTCATAGCATTAGTCCCATCTTTGGCCACAGTCTCCCAAAAAACTTGGAAAAAGAACATATGAAACCCATCAAGCCTAGGGGCCTTGTTTCCCTCGAAATAAAAAGAAACATTTCTAACCTCTTCCATAGAAGGAATAGCTGTCAGAGGTCTATTATGATTCTCATTCAAAATATTGGGAATAGCATCAAGGAGAGATTGTTGAGAATTCACATCTAGCCTCTCATTAGCAAATAAGAGATTAGCAAAGAATTGATTAGCCTCACTCCTTATTTCATCCTCTTTCTCAACTCTGGTTCCATTCTTCATTAGATTCCTTATGTTTCATAGTAGTCAAATGGAAGAATCTAGTATTATTATCCCCAGAGGAGAGCCAAACCAATCTAGATCTCTATTTCCAAAATTCTTCTTCCTTAGAGATAATCTTATGATAACTAGTAAGGATTTCATTCTCTTTAGAGAGGAGATCTCCCACATAACCATCTTTCTAAATTCTATCTTGAATATCCTTCAACTCCATCTGAATTATAGACTTTGAAGCAAAAATGTCACCAAAAACATCCTTATTCCAACATCTAACCTTAGTTTTAACCTCACTAATTTTTTTAGCAACCCGAAACATAGTAGTCCCACTAACCTTTATATTCCATAATTCTTGAATGCAAGTAAAAATTTGAGGATGAGATAACCACATTCTTTCAAATCTAAAAGAGAAGTTTCTCTTACCAAACACAGAATCAGCCACAAAGCTTATGGGATAGTGATCATACCCAATCCTAGGAAGAACAGTTAGAGAGCAGAAGTAGTCCTTCATCCAATTATTCAAAATTAAGGCCCTACCAAGCTTGACTTGAATAATATCATTCCCAACCCTCCTATTAGACCAAGTGAACGTTGCCCCCTTAAGATCCACATCATGCAAACATTGAGAGTTGATAAAGTCCATCAGATCTAATTTCCTATCCATCTATATCTGAGACCCTCCAAAAATTTTCAACACAAGAAAAGGAGTGTTAAAATCTCCCATAATGTTCCAGTTCTCATCAGGGAAGCTTAGCCTAAAAGACTCAAGTCTTTTCCAAAAAAAATGTCTTGCAGATTTATTGCTGGGAGCATATATATCAGACAATGTTATTTAGGATGTACGATAAGTGTTAAGTCAATTTCATGTCTAAATTTTTCCCCTCTTTGAGACAAAGTACCGGTTTCTTTGTTTCAAATATTTTGATGTTAAGATCAATATTTGAAAAAAAATTATATGCCCCACTAAGCCTCAGTGGTCAACGGAATGATGGTAAGACTCTGGGCTGCCCCCTTGAGAGGTTGGCTGAAAATTTCAATTTTGAGGTCAAGTTCATGACACTGTTCCATATTAGTTTCAATGCATAAAGGATGAAAAAATAAGTGTATAGGTCTTTTTTTTATAGTTAATTTATTCTTGAGAGGTCTTAATTTTAACCTAGGAAGGTTTCCCTATAAAAATTAGGGTTCAAATTACCTCATTTGTACTTTGATCCTAAAGAAAATTCTTGCCTTTGGATTTCTTGTTTTGTCGATTGTCGAGGAGCTATGGTGAGGATTTGGGGAGCTCCACATGTTTCAGATGTGGTTCATGAGTTTGGATGGCCTACGAGCGTCAGTGCTGTCATGACCCTCTTTTTGTTAAAACTTTAGACATATTATAATTTTGTGTGGTAATATTATGTAAGTGGTTTTATACAATTAATTTATGTGTGAAGAAGGTAGAGATTAAATAAAGAACAAAAAATTATTAAATTATTAAATACCCACTCCTAAAAATGAACAAATAAAAGTTAACAATATTAATAAATAAGTGTTTCATTAATAATTTGGGCACATGGTGTTGGAGAAATAGAAAAATAAGGAATAAAAGAATTTTGAATAAAAATTAAGTCATTATGTGACAAGTGTCCCCATCCTATCCTAAGCATTATTAATTAGCACAATCTATCATTATACTTAATTAATAAAATTAGCTACTTTCCTAAGTTGCATTAATTAATATAATACATCATTTAATCTAATTAATTAGGATTAGGGAGATGTCACTATCCTCCATAATCCATTAACCAGTTAATCCTAGATTAATTAATCTTCATTATCATTTTCTCAAATTTAATTTTTTTATTCTAATCTCCCTCACATGTGATTTTCATGCACAAGTCACTATCACCTTACAACTCATCCTCACTCACCCTTGTGTGGGAGTTCACACCATTCATGTGACCTTTCCTCTTTGAGCCATTTGGCTTCCCCATGTGTGCTCACACATGGTCAAACCCCATTCTCTTATATGTCATAGACATGCCATTATCAAACCACCCCCTCTCTTACATTCCATAGGCATGTCATTATCAATCCACCCTCTCTCTTACATGTCATAGACATGTCAACATCTCCTCTACCCAACGTGTGCTCATAAATCAAAATTTGTATTTTAAAATTAGAATTCTCTTGCATAGGGTTATTTGGGCTTCTTTTATTGACTTTAGGGTAAAAATGAACCCTTAGGGTGAGTACTTATGGGGTGGGAGCTTATTGAGAACATAATATGACCTTTTAGGCAAAGTATGAAACCCTAAAAAATCACTTAAAAATGAGTGACGAGTTTTATGGTCTTGGGGAAGGTGTGGGGACTTGTCATAGCCACCTCTCCCAAGGTGTACCCTTGGCTCCTCTCCCCATGCCATGTGGGTATTTTTTAAAAATCCTTCCTCTTGTGACACTTGTCACAAGGTGAAGCTATCAATCCAAACCCCATCTTCTCAAACAATCCTAGCCATTGAATCAATCTTCAATCTTGGCCCTCCATTTACCTCCCTCAAGTCTATAAATTGAGGTCATTTCTTCTCTGATCAACAACACATGAATGTTATCTTTATGCTATCACATTGAAGAAAGATTTTAGATAGGATTGAAGGAAGGAGAATCAAGTTGAAGAAGACACAAGGAGGAGATTTTGAAGAAGATTTGTTGCAACTCCATCAATATCTAGGTTCCCTTTCTTTTGTTTTTCTTTTAGAAAACTAATTAAATCTAGAAATTAGTTATGATCAAGCTATTACCCTCTTTCCTATCCTTGTTTTGTGAAAATAAAATTTTAAAATAAAGTTAGAATCAATCTATTATTATTGTCCTTACCATTCTTTTTTTTTCCAAACTAAATCTAGAATGAAAATAATTTTCCTATAATTTTCATCTTTAAATCAATATATTTAAAATAAATAAATAAATAAATTTATTCTCATCTATGTTTATTTAAAAAGAAATAATTTTTCTTTTAATTTTTTTTATGTCATTACAAATATAAATTAATTTTTAATAAAATAAAATTTACAAATAAATAAATTATTATTTTATTATTGTTAAAATAAAATAAAATATATCTAAATACATATGTTTTATAATATGGGTTTTTATATTAAAGTTATTTATAACATTTAATTATTTTAAGTTAAAGTTTGAAAAAAAAAATATATATATATATAAGAATTAATATTCTTTTAATTTAGTTAAGTCATAATTAAAATATTTTTTTTATTTTGAAATTGGATTGTCCTTTGAAAATAAATAAATTGGTAGAATTTTTAAAAGGGGTATCAATTGGATAGATTAAATAATAAATTATTTGGTATAATTAACAATCAAAGGATGAGCTTATTCAATAAATGAATTCAAATTATTAAATAAATTCCATGAACTTCTTAATAATGTTACCCTAATATTAGTAAGACAACAAATTAACTAACATCTATGATTGATGAAGATTTGGTCCAAACCATGGTTCTATGAGATAGCATTTAATTTCCTTTGAATAAAAGACATAAATGATTACTAGCTATTGTTGAATGTAATTAATGAACTTAGAATAAACCTCTCTTCTTCATAAAATGATGATAAACTATGAGTATGTACTTAGTTATAGAAGATTTTAAAATTGAGGAATGACAACATTTATATCTTATGACAACACTATAATTTTATGACAATAATTACAATTCTATGATAGCAATTATGATTATTAGACATTAAATTTTAAGCTTAAATTTATGTTTCATTAAATGAGAAGTTCATTGTTTTACCAAATGGTAAGTAGTAAAATCAAATTCATGCAAATAAAATACCATATAACTTAAGGTATTAATAATATCTCTTTAATAAAATTGCTTTCTTGTTATGCCACAAACTTAACTCATAGATTTATTGTTATTCTTCAAATAAACTTTCTCTTCATGCAATAAATTTATTTCCTTGGGATTCAAGTTTTATAACACAACATCATAGTTATCATTTAATAAATTTGCAATAAACTTAATCATCATGGTTATTCTTTAAATTAATTTTCTCTTAATATGCAAGTAGATTCAATTCTTTTTGAAACAAGGTTGATTCATTTAATTACAACAAGGGCATAGTGTATAGATCAATATGTAATCATTAGCATATTATCAAGAATAAACTTATGAAAATTAATGCAAACCTACTTTAGATAGTTCATCAATCTTGAGGCATAACTTAAAAAATTAAAATCAAGGCTCTTATTAAATTAAGACATTGTATTGGTTTATCTATCTTAAGAAATTAGTGAAATAACTTATGCAATTAAAATCAAGTCTTCTTTAGTTGGATTATTTATTCATGCAATTTGAATTCAATCAAAATTAATAAACCTTTTGTCTTGAAACAATAGATTATGCCATGAAGCCTCCTTGGATTGGAATTATTTATGCTTTCTTAGATGGATATTTATCTTGAAAATATTAGTGTTATGCAATTTAAATCAAAAATTATATTACTCTATGACATAGATTATTTAAATAGATTCAAGTTTCTTTTCTAGGAATACTAACATTGAAATACAATTAGATTCATACCATCTCTAAATTAGATCACCCATTTTGAAGAATTTAACATTATGTATAAGCGTTTTTATTTCACAAATGGATTTGACTGTTTTTATGATTCAGTTCATTGTTACAAAAAGTTTTACTTTCATAGGATGTAAGTAGATGCAATACTTTTTTCTAGAAAATGTACTTTGAATAAATAGTTTTTCTTTGAGTAAGTTCATTTAATTTTACTTCCTTAGCAAGAAGGTATAAAGTTTGTATATTACCATTTAGTTTATATGCACAAGCTACTTTTCTTATTCTTGATAATGCATTTAATTTTCTTCTTAGATAGAGAACTTAAATAAGAGGAGGAAAACAAAAAAACCAACAGTGTTTGGTATTAATGGTATCTCTGACTCACGTTTACGGGTAATGTTGTCATGCTTGAGTTACTGCACTTATAGCCTAATAAAGCTACAACAACGACGTCTCTAGCATCGTCCCTATAAATCATCGGGGAGTAATAAGGAGCATTTTTGGAGTTAAAATCCAAGGGGTGGGAAATTCCTCTTGGATCAATAATCTAAAACGATAATACTATAATGGACTTATATTCACTAGTGAAAATCATAGAAAACCCCAATAGGGTTTGGGCATGTGAATTGAATTTTTAATTATTTTATCTTTGATGATTTGTTATTTAATGGGCAAGGGTGACTTGACTTATAAGAATTTTGGACATAGATGAATTAGGAAACAAGAAAAATATTACCATAAATCTTTATGATTTATATGCTCCCTTATGTGGGTAGCAACCGAAGAGAAACTGTCTAGGGAAATGGCCCTAGAAAGGGTCACATACCCACAAAACAATTTACATCAAACAATAGATTAGAAAATAGAACTACATATTATATGCCTAGATCCCGTGTTGAAATGGTGTATGTAGGTAGTCTAGGGACATAGTTGTCCCTAATACGTAGGTACTCAAGATGGGGATTTAGGATTGGTTAAGGGTGTTTTCCTTGTTGGTCTTGCTAAGATACCTTGAGTTAAATAAAGATAAATAAATATAAAATTTGAAATTAAAAATTACTTGTTATACTTAGAAGGAATCTCAGATGGATTCGCTTGATTCCCCGAGGCTTTAGGAAAAATTCTGAGGTGGGACTCAAGCTTTTATTATTATCTCACACACTTCTAAGGACGTTGACCTTGGTGCACTCCTAGTAGGGGAGTGTAGTCTTTAGAGAGTGACTCAAGACCCAGATGGTCCCGATGAGTCTAAGTCTCTTGCCAGAGCATTTCCTAACCCATGTGGTTAGATGTCTACCTTATTTGGATAGATAAATCTTGGTCTCGTATGGAAATTAGCCTAACCCGTATGGTTAGATGTCTATCCTGGATGGATAGATTCCTATCTTGTATGGATAGAAGTTCCTGAGTAAACAACTAATTAAGAAATACATTAAGAGATTTACTTTGTTAAAAAAAGAAAGTGAATTTTTGGATTAAGGAAGTGTGGTCTCTTATAGGTGCCCTAGTATGTAGCCTTTCATTTCTCATTTTTGTCTTTTCATGTTTGTGTAATTAATGCAAGAAGACAAAGTAGGAAAATGCATGATTTTTAGGAATTTTTTTCTTCTGCATCATTTTTTTCACTTTTTCTCTTTTTGAATGGTTCACTTTTACTATTATTTCTCATACCTACTCTAAACTTGTGCATTTGACCTAACTCTTCACTTTTCATTTTTGTCCTTACATAAATTTTGCGCTTTTAACTTTTTATCTTCCTTTGGCTTGCTCTAGTGGTAAAAATTCACTTTTTCTCTAAACTTGCACTTTTGACTTTTTTGCTATTGCCCTAATTTTTTTTTTTTGACAAAAAATTCCTCGCTTTCACTTAAATTTAATGCTTTTGCTAAAAAAAAATTGTTTTTGACACAAAAGTATCATTTGTAATTGTTTTGTAGTTTTAAGTCAATTTGTTGATCGTTGTAGGTTTTTTTTGTGTTTCATAGTAAATCTCTAACATCACGAGTTAAATGGTTGCATGTGGTTCTTAATCTGCTCCAGTCTAGGAAGTGATGACCACATGATCTATTTGATTTGATCGCTGGTTTTTAAGACCTAGAGAGAGATGTTTTAGATTCAATTGGGTTGTGGCATATCTACTACATGCCTACCATCAAATTTCATAGAGCTATGATGAACGCTCATGCAGAGGGGTGGCACTCAAAGACCTCGTCATTTCATTTACCTACTAGGGAGGCCACCATCATGCAAGAGCATCAGAAAATCACACCATGAAGATGGAGGTTCTATAAAGATTAAATTGCAGATGGAAATACAAATCCCACATAGTCATATCCAGAATAGACCGATAATGCAATGCCAAGTTGGAATATAGAGAGATAATAAATAATATGTGCATTGATTATGTAAGAAGTTAATTAAAATCTTAGGAAATCTAAGGAGAGAGTAATCGAAAAGTGGAAAGGGAAAGGTCAATCCATCCATAAAATTATTTTAGAAATTAAAATGAAAAAATGTAGATTGGAGGGACATGGAAAGGTCATGCAAGAAGTTGATCAAGAAAAACAAATTAAAATACATTCCAATGAGTAAAAAATAAGAAAAAAGGTTGCATTAAAACATGGAGGCACCGTAGGGAACAAAAGATCTAGAGCCATACTTTGAAATCTAATTTCAGATTGAGTTGATAGATAGGGGTGTGCAGTAGATATAGTGAAAAGGAAGGGGTGGTGTGAAAAAAGAAAATATTAAAGGGTTGTGAAGAGGCTAGTGAGGGGTGCTTAAAAATAGAGAAATGGATGCACAAATAACAACCATCACATACCATAGAAAATTGGTTGCACTAGAATAAAGGATAGGCCAACACAAATTTTATGTTTATGGATTCAAGGAACAGAGGGAGGTCACTAGAATAAAATATGGGAGAGGCAACCACTAGATGTTGCTGAAATGAGCCACACAAATTGGGTATGTGGACAAGTAGATATAGAGGATGAAAAGAGGCTGCCAAGTATAGAAGATAGAAGAAAAAGTGGACTGAAACAAAAGAGGAGGAGATAGTTTGAAGATTATTTGAACAAAGAATCTTGTATGTGGATTGTAGGAATTGGAAGGTTGTTAAAATTATTGTCTAAGAATGAGTAGTAAAATTGAATTATGTAATTAATGATTTCAATATTAATAAAATCTGAATTTTTCTCACGGTTGTGTGTTGGTTGTGGAAAGTGGGGAATTGTGAATTCATGAATGAGCTTTACTTGGAGTAGCATAGCTAGCTTGTGTTTTTCTAGTCCTGCATCAATTGGTATAAGAGCTAGAGGTCTTGAGCGTGTAGAGTCTACACCAGGACCTATGGATGGAAAAGAGAAGTGGTGAAGCTATTGATAGTAGGTTTTAAAATTTATGTTGTGGGTTGAGGTTGCATACAAAGTTTACGATAAAATGTCTTGGAAGTCAGGAGAATGTTTTATGATGAAGAAGTAATTTATGAAGCCACAAAAAGAGAAGAAAGAGCCCATCTAGAGGAGTAATGTGTTTCAAACTATTTGCAAGTCAAGTGGAAAGTGTTGCAGAGTGGTTGTGGATAGTAGTAGCACATATAATTTGGTGTCATTAGAGATGGGCAAGAAGCTGAAATTGAAGAGAAGAAAGCATCCAAACCCTTACAGTATTTCTTGGTTGCAAAGAGATCATCAGATATGGGTAAGTGAACAATGTATTGTTGATTTTTCAGATTTGTAGATATAAGGATGAGATTATATGTGATATAGTACCCATGGATATTTTCCATATTTGGTTGGGTCGACCATGGCTCTATGATAGAGAAGCTATACATAATGGCGGAGAAAATACATATAACATAATAAAGGATGGGGAAGAGTATGTTTTGAATTTCTATCAGGATAAAAAAGGAAGTGGTAAAATAAATTGTAGCAGATATGAAGAGTGAAGAAAAAGAAGAGGAGATCCTTGTGCAAAAGGATCAAGAGGAAAAAGAAGAGATTGCAACTGAGTTTGCAAAAGATGAAATTTTTTGCAGCCATTTGATAGAAGGGGCATGGAAGGATGAAAATGTAGGGTCAGCCCACACAAGTGGAGAAGATGTTAAGTCACAAGTTTCAGCAATGGCATGTGAGTGGAGTGAGTTGCATGAAGTGGAAGAAGAGTGTTCACAAGCTGAAATAGTGAACACGAATGGTATCAAGCTTGATGATGAGGTTGAGGAGAACAAGGATGAAATGTTATTGAGAGAAGAGATGAGAAGAATCCAAAGTTATTTGGATGGTGAAGGTAAGAAAGAAGTTGTAGCTATGGTTGAAGAGGTAGAAAGAGAAGAAATAAATTATCCTTTAGAGGACATGAAGAAGATGGTGGTGATGAATGGTGAAGATGGAGGTGTTGCAACTGAAAGTGAAAGAGAAAATATTGCAACAATAGAGGTAGGGTTTGATCTTTGTAATTCTTACACTTAGGTCCACACTTCATCATGCGCATCTACCATGGAAGAATTTCAGATTTGAGGCCGACCTGTTCTTGCACATGTTACATTTTCTTTATCGGAGATTGTAATGATCTTTGGCCGTCGTGAATGTTTCTTGATCCGCGAATATGATATAAAGCTTTTAATGAATCATTAGTTCAGAAGAGAACATAAAGGAAGTAGAATATAATGTATATAGAGTTCAATCTATAGGTTTTCACTCGCATGTATGAGCACTGTATTTTGAGAATTTTGTAATCAGGCCTGTGAGCCGAATCTGTATGCTCAGATGTGGATGAATATATGTAATTGAATTTCATGATAATAAGAATTTTCTTATCTGCATTTTCCTCTAGGTTTTGTGTTGCTTCTATTGTGTTACTCTAGCTACATAGCCTAGATAGTTCTCTTTGAGGACCCTCCTACCATGACTATCATCAAACTAGTATCAAAGCAAGATTTGTTCCTTGTGAGATCATCAAAGCTTGCACAGTCTTGTTGAAGATTTTTTGTGGGGTGGCGGACCGAGGATCCGACCTACAACTACATAAGACTTGTGTAAGGATGGCGGGAAGAAGGAATGGTAGAGAAAATGGAGCACATTAAAATATAAACCCTGTTGTAATGGAAATGTTGAGAGGAATTGATGCTAGATTGGAAGTAGTTGAAATGGCCCAGAGGAGAGGTCGACCAGTTGAGGATGTCAGTGATGAAGAAGTAGAAGAACAATAAAGAAGTTACAAGAGAAGAGCAACATGGCCTTGATCAAGGAAAATAAAGTTTCATAAGAGCCCTAACCAAAGTGAATACTAAGCCACATTTTAATCCACCGAATTATAATGGTAAATTGGATTTAGATGAATTGTTAGATTAGATAACGAAGATGGAAAAGTACTTTGATTTTGAAGGTACCCCAGAAGATAAGAAAGTAAAATTTTCTTGTACAAAGTTGAGAGGATATGCATCCCTTTGGTGGAAATATTTGCAAATAGATAAACAAAGAAAAGGAAAGGAGAAGATAAGATCATGGGATCAAATGGTGAATAAGTTGAAGACAAAGTTTATTCCTACTCACTATCAAATCAGTTTGTTCAAGAAATTGCAAAATCTAAAACAAAAGGAATCAAATATGACAGAGTGTACTAAGGAGTTCTATAAGTTGAACATCAGATTTGGACATTTAGAGGATGAGATTGAGCAAGTAGCCAGATATGTAAATGGTTTGAGGTCATCTATTCAAGATGAGATCAGTTTGATTGAGTTGTTGAGTGTGGAAGAAGCATATCAGTGTGCCCTAAAAGTTGAAGAGAAGCTAAGCAAAAGAAATGAGCAAAGACAAAGAGGAAGAGGTGGAAGATTTCAGAGAGGAAAAAATTTTACTGGAGGAGGAAGAGGATGTTTTCTAGATCAAAACAAAGATAAGGAGGTCAGTAAGAATGAGAATTCATATCGAGGAGATGATGGAAACTCTTACAGAAGAGGAGGATATGGTGGTTACCGAAATGAAGGATATAGAAAAGATGATAAAGGACATGAGAAAAGAGTATTCAAGGGAACTTGTTCAAATGTGGAGGAGGACATAGAGCCTTTGAATGCAATCAGGGAGAGACAAGAAGAAAGACTGAGAACAATAGAAGGACAACCTTTATTGGAGAAAATCATGTTGGATCACCTAATGACCTGGAAGAAGGAGAGGTGTTGATAAATATAAGAGTATTGTGTCAAAGTGAATTAGGGAAAGAACCATTGTAGAGAAATAATTTGTTTAGGACCAAATGGAAGGTAGTTGATAAATGTTGTAAAGTGATCATTGATAGTGGAAGTTCATAGGACTTGGTTTCTAAAGAAATGGTGACCAAATTGAAGCTAGAAAGACTAAAACACCCTAAACCCAATCAGATAGTCTAGATTCAAGATGAGCATAAGATATTGGTAAGTGAATATTTTTTGGTGAAATTGAAGATAGGAAATTACCATGATGAATTTTTGTGTGATATTATGCCTATGGATGTATGCCATATTTTGTTGGGAAGACCTTGGTAGTATGATAGACAGGCTATTCATGATGGAAAGAAGAACATATATACTATTGTTGCTAATGGGATGAAACAGATTGTGTTACCCTTGGAGGATGTTTCTAAAGTTGGAGTTTTCACGAATACTAGAATTTGTTTGGTTGATGGAAGGAAATTTCTGGATGGACTGAGACATGAGAACATGTGTTATTCCTTGGTGCCTAAGAAAGTTGAAAACTTGAAGCATGTAGAAGGACAACATGAAGAGATAAAAGAATTGCTGGTAGAATATGAAGCTATCATTTCAGATAATGTACATGTTGGATTGCCACCTATAAGGAGTATCAGTCATTGCATGGATCTGATTCCTAGAGCTAGTTTGCCTAACAAAGTAGCACACTGGATGACACCAGGAAAGAATGAAGAATTGAACAGACAAGTACAAGAATTATTGAGGAAAGGATTGATCAGAGAAATTATAAGTCCTTGTGCAATACATGTTGTGCTTGCACCTAAGAAGGATGGAGAATGGATGATGTGTATAGACTCTAGAGCCATAAACAAGATCACAGTGAAGTATAGATTTCCTTTGCCCCGGATGGATGACACTATGGATTGTTTGAGTGGAGCTAAATACTTTACAAATATAGATTTGAAGAGTGGATATCATCAGATCAAAATCAAAGAAGGAGATGAGTAGAAAATAACATTCAAGACAAATGAAGGATTGTATGAGTGGTTGGTAATGCCTTTTGGACTGACAAATGCACCGAGTACTTTCATGAAGTTGATGAATGAAGTATTGAAGAAATTATTTGGTAAATTTGTGATTGTTTATTTGGATGAAATCTTTATTTTTAGTAGGACTAGAGAAGAACATTTGTTGCACATAAGACAATTTTTGCAGAGGTTGAGAGAAGAGCAGTTGTTGATAAACATTAAGAAGTGTAGTTTCATGAAGGAAGAGTTGGTATATCTAGGATTTGTGATATTAGTGGATGGATTGAAGATGGACCCTGAGAAAGTAAGAGCTATTGTTGAATGTCCTACACCTGAAAGCATTGGAGAGGTAAGATCATTTCATGGATTGGCTAGTTTCTATCAAAATTTCATTAGGAATTTTAGTTCTATTTGCAGCCCTATGACAAAGACCATGAGAGAAGATAGGAAGGATTTTAGATGGAAGTCTGGAGCAGACAAAAGTTTTGAGTTGTTGAAGAAGAAGGTGACTAAGCAACCTGTGTTGGCTTTACTAGACTTTGGTAAGGTATTCCAGGTAGACTATGATGCAAGTGGGAATGCAATTGGAGTAGTGCTAAGTCAAGAAGGAAGACCAATAGCATATTTCAGTGAGAAGTTGAATGATGCAAGAAAAAGATATTTAGTGTATGATCAAGAGTTCTAAGCCATATTTCAAGATTTAAAGAAGTGGAAACATTACTTGTTATCTAAGGAGTTTGTGTTGTATACAGATCATCAAGATTTACAATATTTGAACAGTCAAGGTAAGTTAAATCAGAAACATATGAGATGGGTGGAGTTCTTGTAGAGTTATACTTTTGTTTTGAAACATAGGAGTGGAAAATCAAATAGAGTTGCTGATGCTTTGAGTAGGAGAAGGAACTTATTGACACAAATGAAAGTGAAAGTATTAGGCTTTGATGAATTGAAGAACTTGTATGAGGAAGACCCAGATTTTGTAGAACCTTGGAGAGCATGTAAAGAACCAGTTTTGGAGGACAAAATTCAATGGTTAGATTATTTAATTCAAGAGGATATGTTGTTTAGAGGAAATCAGTTGTGTATACCCCGGAGTTCAATAAGGGATAACTTGGTGAAAGAGAAACATAGTGGAGGATTGGCAAGACATTTTGGAATTAATAAAACAGTAGCATTGGTAAGTGAGAATTAATTTTGGCCACAAATTCATAAGGATGTTAGGAGATTTGTGTAGAGTTGCAGAGTTTGTCAAGTTGCAAAAGGGAGTAGTCATAATATTGGATTGTATAAGTTGTTGAAAGTACTAGAAAGAACTTGGGAAGATATCAACATGGATTCCATACTTGGTTTGTCAAGAAGACAGAGAGGTAATGATTCTATAATTGTGGTGGCAGAATTTTTTTCCAAAATGGCACATTTCATACCTTGTAAGAAGGCA
Source organism: Sequoiadendron giganteum (assembly GCA_007115665.2). Classification (NCBI taxonomy): domain Eukaryota; kingdom Viridiplantae; phylum Streptophyta; class Pinopsida; order Cupressales; family Cupressaceae; genus Sequoiadendron; species Sequoiadendron giganteum. Next base: position 373,101,476 of record CM021108.1, on the reverse strand, counting down.
ATAGATGCAATACATATAGCAGAATTTTTTTTAGAGAAGTGGTCAGATTGCATGGGTTACCTAGGAGTATTGTTTCAGATAGAGATATAAAGTTTGTTGGTTAATTTTGGAGGACACTTTGGAAAAAGTTGAAGACAGATTTGAAGTTTAGTTCTACTTTTCACCCACATATGGATGGATAGACAAAGTGAGTAAATAGGAGTTTGGGAAACTTGATGAGATGTTTGGATGGAGAGAAGACCAGAAGTTGGGATTTATCCCTTGCACAAGTAGAGTTCGCTTACAATAATTTAGTAAACAGAAGTACAAGGAAGACACCTTTTGAGATTGTTACTAGAGTTCATCCTAGAGGTATATCAGAACTAAGAGACATTAGTAAGGAAGATAAAAGGAGTGCAAAAGCAGAAAATTTGTAGAGAATATGAAGACAGTGCATACTCAAGTGAAGCATCATTTAGAAAACATGAACCAAAAGTACAAGGAGAAAGCAGATGAAAAGAGGAGACATAAGGAGTTCGAAGTAGGAGATGAAGTAATGGTACACTTGAGGAAGGAAAGATTCCCTGTTGGCACATATAGTAAACTAAAGATGAGGAAGTTTGGACCCTGTAGGATTTTGAAGAAGTTTGATTCAGGAAATTCATATGAGGTGGAGTTACCAGATGACATGGGTATATCACCTATATTCAACATTGCAGATCTATATCAAATCCATGAAGCAGAATTCAATGAAGATAGTAAAGAAAAGTGGAAGAAAAACTTCCTAAACAACAATCAGATGAGATAGGAGAGGTTTTGGATATCAAAGATGGGAGAAAGACTCATGGAAGACATTACAAATAATATCTTATGAAGTGGAAAGGTAGACCAGTGGAGGATTCTTCTTGGATTTCTGAGGCTGAGGTAGACCGTATTGGTTTTCCTTTGGCCCCAGTAAAGTGAGAGACTCACTTTTCATTAACCACAGATGTCTGATGTAGGAGCATCCTTAGTTCTTGGAAATCTTGCATCAACCAAAAATATTTTCATCTTGTTTTGTTCTTGTTCTTGTTCAAGTTGGGAGATTTGGTATTTCATTGTATTTTCTCACCCAATCTCATGTACCTATGGTTTCATCATGGACATGTTCAATTTCTGTATTCCAAGTTTTTCAGCTCGATCAGATCTTTTCCCGAAAAGTTATCACGTCCGGAGTATGTGACAATTTTTGGAACTAGCCCCAAAATAATTTCAAAACCTAACAGATAGTTGGATTGATCACGGATCTTTCCCATGACTTGTGGATCCTCACAGTGTGTTTAGATTTGTTCCATGGAGTATCCCCAACCTTACACTTAGGTCCACACTTCATCATGCACATCTACCATGGAAGAATTTTAGATTTGAGGTCAAACTGTTCTTGCACACATTACATTTTCTTCATCAAAGATTGTAATGATCTTTGGCCAATGTGAATATTTCTTGACCCATGGATATGATATAAATATTGTAATGAATCATTACTTAATAAGAAAACATCAAGGAAGTAGAATAGAATGTATATAGAGTTCAATTGGTAGGTTTTCGCTCGCATGTATGAGCACTGTATTTTGAGCATTTTGTAATCAGGCCTATGAGCCGAATCTGTATGTCCGGATGTGGCCACCTATATGTAATTGAATTTCATGATAATAAGAATGTTCTTATTTGCATTTTCCCCTAGGTTTTGTGTTGCTTCTATTGTGTTACTCTAGTTGCATGACCCATATAGTTCTCTTTGAGGACCCTCCTACCCTGACTGCCATTAGTTTGTGGTGTTTCAAAACCCATGACAGAGGAGGGTGAAGAGATTGTTTAGAGGAGGAGGTCGGTACATGGTGGACACAAATCCATAAGAGGAAAGAATATTGGAGTGCAAAATTGTTGGTGGGGGATGACAAATGTTTCAGCAAGATGTTGGAAGAAGAGGAAAAATAAATAATTCATAAGTATCAGTTTCAACATGGGAGCATGTTGCAAGTTGTTCTCACCTTGAAAGAGTAGTTCTACTACTCAAATTCATTTTGTGAGCCTATGCTAACAAATTTTTTATCGGGTGTGTATGATGTAGGAGCATTTGAAAATCACACTATTAAGATGGAGGTTCTATAAAGATTAAATTGCAGATGGAAATACAAATCCCAAATAGTCATATCCAAAATAGACCAAGAATACAGTACCAAGTTGGAATATGGAGAGATAAGAAATAATATGTGCATTGATTATGTAAGAAGTTAATTAAAAACTTAGGTAGCCTAAGGAGAGAGTGACAAAAATAAACAACAATTATTTTCTATGCTTTGTGAAGTGGAAAGGTCAAGCCATCCATAAAATTATTTTTGAAATCAAAATGAAAAAATGTAGATTGGAGAGGCATGGAAAGGTCACGCAGGAAGGTGATCAAGAAATTTTTTTTCAAATTCATTCCAAAGAGTAAAAAAATTAGAATGGAGGTTGCATTAAAACATGGAGGTGTCGTAGGGAACAAAAGAGCCAGATCCATACTTTAGAAACTAATTTCAAATTGAGTTGATATATAGGGGTGTGCAGTAGATACAATGAAAAGGAACGGGTAGCATGCAAAAATAAAATATATAAGGGTTGTGAAGAGGCTAGTGAGGGGAGCTTAAAAATAGAGAAATGGATACATAAATAACAACCATCACATACCATAGAAAAATGGTTGTGGTAGGATAAAGGATAGGCCGACATAAATAAAATTTATGTTTATGTGTTCAAGGAATAGAGGGAGGTCACTGGAATAAAATATGGGAGACGAAACCACCAGATGTTGTTAAAATGAGCCACATAGATTGGGTGTGTTGACAAGCAGATATATAGGGCGAAAAGAGGCCACCAAGTATAGAAAAGAGAAAGAAAAGTGGACCAAAACAAAAGAGGGGGAGATAGTTTGAATATTATTTAAACAAAGACTCTTATATGTGGATTGTAGGAATTGGAAGGTTGTTAAAATTGTTGTGTGAGAATGAGTAGTAAAATTGAATTATGTAATCGAGGATTTCATTATTAATAAAATTTGAATTTGTTCTCATGGTTGTGTGTTGGTTATGGAAAGTGGGGAATTGTGAATTCGTGAATGAGCTTTACTTGGAGTAGCATAGCTAGGTTGTTTTTTTTAGTCCTGCATCACACCATCACCCTTGAGGATGTATGGAGGATTCTCCATATACCCATTCATGGAGAGCTTGTTACATATTTTGTTTAATAGGGTACCCACACTATGTGCCACGTACTTGGTGTGAGACATCTAGAGGTTCACCAGTTAGAGATAGACTTATCTAATTTTCTTGGCAACGTCGATCCTATTTCACTTGTTCTCTATGGTTTGGTCATGGGGCTTGTCATTCTTGATAGGTGGGGCCAATAGTTTCCTGTGGGGTGGGGTATATGCATTGAGCAGATGTTTAAGCATAGGACTAGATACACATGGGGTCCATGTCTCCTTGCCCACTTGTAGAGAGATATGCACGAGGTTGTGTATCGTGGTGAGAGATCTATTTCTATTGGTGTCTCACTTCTACATGTATGAAACTAGGAGCGCATCCTAATTGCTCATCATGATGGTATATTGGATTGTAATACTAGGGATCCATATTCTTATTGTTATGGAGATTTTCTGCACTATACATTTCCTAGACAGCTTCCCCACTAGTGTTGTGGTTTTTGATGATGTGTTGGGTTTTGTATGGAGACCATATATGGATTGTGAAGCATGGCTTAATGATAAAGAGTAGTTGGTATAATGTAGATAGACTAGATGGATGATTGGTTGTGTCTACTCTCTATTAGAGAGATATCTACCTGAAAAGGTTCATAGGTAGTTTGGAGAGAGATAGGGCCAATTTCCAAATGCCTATGAGGCTCATTTTGGTTAGACTAGTAGAGAGGTCCATGTCTGGGATCTACAGGCATATCATGATACTATCATTTATGAGTTCGAAGCTCTTTCCCCATTCGAGTGGGGTTGGCCAGTGGGTCTAGCAGATCCTGGTATTACTCCTAATTTTGATCATTGGTGGACATGGCACATTCCCTTGAGATTCATAGATCCTTCTAGTGTTAACGCAATGGGCAAGGTATGTATTACAAGTCATTATGGGGAGAGGTAGTGTGTGGAGATCATTTTTGAGCAGCTTGCTAGGGCTTGACAGGATGGTGCACAGGGTGATCTAATGTAGATGGATCAAGGACAAGTTCCAAGTCCTCCTCCACCACCTGGAGATGAAGGTGTATGGTTGGTCATAGAGGTAGGGCAATAATAGGCCACATAGGCTTAGATTACCACTTTGATAATGGAGAGAGAGACACCACTCAACAAGAGAGAGATGGCTTCAGGGTGGAGTGAGACACAGAGATTGGGTGTTTTCTTGTTGATAAGACACAGTTGTAGGTTGTTACCACTAAGAGGGACAACCTTAGGACAGAGTGTGATAGTATCTGTGTTGAGCGAGATCAGTTGCTATAGAGGGCGAAATATTACCAGACCCTATATGGTTCCTTTTTTCCTCAAGCATAGCAATGACTGTAGTTTGGAGAGCCAATTACTGGCACGGGTGTTGAGTTTGGTAGTCGCTCAGTTAGACAATTTGATCCAAAGCATGGTCCTTAGAGTTTCCTCCTCTGTCTAGGCGACAATTTATTTTTTCTTGATCTTTATGATGTTTACTATTCAGAGATTTATATTGTAGACATGATTTTGTATATATATTCATCAGCCTAGTTGAGGCCTCGTATATATGTATATTTTTGTATTGTCATGTCACACCTGTTTCATTGATGGTGTACAATGATATTCTCATTTTTTATCATGATATATATGAGATATACATGCTTTGATGTAGCTTTATTATATGTTATGATGATGATTATGGATGACGGCGTATGATGATGTATGTTTATACATGTTTTTGTAATTTTTTGATGTATGCACATGATGTGGATGGATGGATTGATCATATTTTATTTTATATGATATTTTATTGATGTTGATATATGATGGATGTATGCCTTATACATGACTCATAATTTTTCATTTCTTTTTTATCATCATGATATGTATTGACAACATTTGTGGATGCAAGATGGATATGGGACTATTGATATTGTGATGCAAGATGGATGTTATTTAGAAGACATATTTGATGATGGATAGAAGTTTGATCTTGTTAATTATTGATGAGTGTTTCTTTTGGTTTGCTTGGAGACTTCACATGTTTAACAATCCTTTTTGATGTAGTAAATAGATATGATGCACCGGGGTATTGATAACCAAGGTGACTTTGTATCTATTGCATGGACTTTGACTCAACATACAAATAGTTTTTCTCATACCATACATATAAAAACTTTGTTTAAAATATATGGTTGGGTGGTGTTAAAACTTTTCGAACCAGTTACATAGAGAGGTATAAAATACCTAACATGTAACTTCTACACTAATTGTCAAAAAAAACTTCCATACACTCAATAAATCAAGTATTCGCCATGGTAGTATCACAAAAAATCTTACAAACAACAAACCGAAATGATGCTCAATTTCTTCCATTCTTTCTTCTCTAAATCCTTATGGACATCGTCGATAGATCCTAGGAATGATTCAATAAAAATAAACCATAAAGATAAGACTATAGAAGATAAAAATAAAATTGCAGTATCGATTTCCATATCTATTTGGATTGGGGCTATTATCCAATGTTGATCATGTCTATCATAGGAATGGATCCATTAAAGCATATCTTAGGATGTTGTTGGTGAATTGTCAAAAGATAGGCATTTAATACTTTGGCATTGTTTTCATCTGTTTGTAATCAAATTTTTATGATTGTTTTCTTGAAAGTTCTAGCTTTTGTTGTTTATTTTGTTTATTTATCTATTTTGTCAAAGGGTGAATGTGATGATTTGTTTATTATGGATGAAAATTTTATTGTGGATTGTGATGATGGAGTTAGAACCTTTTTTATTTTTTTGAGTTTTCATGATGTTGTTTTTGTTGTTTTCAAGGGAATAACCTAGGGCCTCAGGGGCTCATCAAATATAAGCCTTGCCTATGTTGTACAGACAAAGGCTTGTAGTTCACTTGGTTTGATGTGAACATGTTTTTGGTCTTTTCTATTTTTTGAATGTTTTTTGGATTTTTTTCGTTTTGTGAATGTTTTTGGATTTTTTGTATTTTTTTGAATATTTTTCGATTTTGATCTTTTGTGAATGTTTTTGGATTTTGAATTTTTGTGAAGGTTTTTGGATTTTGTATTTTTGTGAATTTTTTTGGATTTTGTATTTTTGTGAATGTTTTTGGATTTTAAATTTTTTAATAAGTTGATAGAAAGCATGATAGACACCTATGGGGATTGACCTAAGGCCTTGGAGGCTGATAAAACTTTCCTATGTTGTACATGTAGAGACCATGTAGTTTAACTAGTGTTGATTCAAAGCATAACATGTTTTTGGAATTCAAACAACGTTGATAATTTGGATTAATATTTCACTTTTGTTTTCTAGATGATATGTTGTGAGAAATCTACTTGAACTAGCCATGAGGTTCAAGAAAATGTTGATATCTTATAATTTTGATTGAATAAATAACCCAAAGTTGTTGTTTTGAATTTTTTTGTTTTCTAGATGTTTTTGAATAGTTTTGATCATGATGGGATGCACAAGGATCTACTCCACTACTTGTTTTGAGAAGTTTCCCCCAGTTCGAGATAAGATTACCTTCTCTAGGAGATTGACATTGATGGTGCAACACGATTTAATATGTAATAAATCATCAAGCCATGGTTGGACACATGTTTTATTATGGGATGAATGGGTGGATTATTTAGATCTTTTATTATAGGATAAATGGGTGAATGCTTCAGATGTTTTATTATGGGATGAATGGGTGAATTCTTCAGATGTTTTATTATGGGATGAAGGCGTGAATTCTTTAGATGTTTTATTATGTGATGAATGGGTGAATGCTTCAGATTTTTTATTATGGGATGAATGGGTGAATGCTTTAGATAGTACCGATAGATAACAATGCAAGTCTTATTCAAACATAGGGCCTCTTTTCCAAGTTTTCACTAGGATACCTATTCTAGAAGCACTGCAAAGTGGTTTTCACTTAAAGAATGTTATATTTTTCTTTACTATTTTCTTTCTTTTTTATCTTTTTATTTATTTTTTGGATTTTTACCCTTTTGCATGGGGTATTCTAATGTTCTTCAAGTATAGAACTTCTCAAGGTGGTTGTTGTTTAGCGGTTTGGCCAAGGGTTCTCATTCAAGAGTAGCCAATTGGTAAGCTCTAGAGCCATAGCTTGCTATTATGATAAATGGTCCTAACTAGTTAGGTTCAAACTTACCTTTGCCATTTTGATTGAGTTGTGTCTTTTGATTCTCTTTGAGTACCAAGTCACCAACCTGAAAATGTTTATCTTTGGTCCTTTTATCATAGCTTCCTTTGAGCCAATTCTGATAAACCTGAAGATGGTTTAACGTGCTCAAACACCTTTCATCTAGGAGTTCCAACTCACTTAATTTGGATACTTGATACTCTTCATTTTTTACCATGCCTTTTAGTGAGATTCACAATGAGAGAATTTTGACTTCGATAGGTAAGACAA
>CM021108.1:373079247-373093731 GCA_007115665.2 Sequoiadendron giganteum | reverse complement strand
TCATCTATTATCTACAAAGAGGAACAAAAAGAACCAGAGCAACCACAATCCCTTCTAATCAATCCTAGCAATAAAGGCTACTATTTAGCTAAAAAAATGGGATACAGTGGAGTAGGTGCCATTGGGCTACACAAAAAGGATAGATGTGATTCTATCATAGTGGAACAGAGAAAGAAAAACATGGGACTAGGTTATGATTCAAAAGACGCGGTGACTCCAAAATCTAGACATACCTCTTTTGAGAAATGTGTGCCTTCTACTAGTGTTAAGATATTGGATAATTACCATCCAAACTATAATTCAAAATACATACCTTGAAGGTGCATTGGTAATTATTTAGCATAAGAATAGCCCCTATCCAAACTATTCCTAATGACTACTATTATTCTGGAACAAACTCTAACAAGTATGAATTGGATTCTCCTTCCTTTGTCACCTCAAGTGATGATGACCTAGACACCCAATGGGAAAATGATACTAGAGCCATAATGACCATCTCAAAAACTTTGGTAAGTTGTGTCGATACCAATGATAGCCTACCCCTCTACTGCCCACAATTGATAGATTGGGACCAACAACATTCGTCTATTTTGGATCAATTCCAAAATGATGAAGAAATCATAGATTTTATGGGACTTCAAATGGACATACCAGCAAGAGATCATAATGCAGGGTTCATCATGGAACTTGAACAAGAAGCATACTTCAATGGGGAGATTGTGTCCTCTAGTCACAAAATTGAAAAAGATAATATAAAGATCAAAATAAGATCCCGTAGCGAAAACCACAATGTGGCTCTACCGAATGCTAAAAATAAGAAAATAAAGGATGAATCTGAAGGTGAAAACCTCCCAGAGGCACCTGAGGATGGAGGAATCAATCTCCATATATTTGAATATCAAGAGAAGTCAACATTCCTCATAGAAGAAGCAAAATCCATCAATGTTGGCACAACAGAGAACCCAAAGATCACATATCATGTGATGTCACTTGATCCTGATGAGAAAGTGAACTTCACAATGTTCATCAATGATAGAAATATAAAATTTGCATGGACCTATTTAGATATGCCTAGACCAGACCCAACACTAGTTGTACATCATTTGGCCATAGTTCTAGGATCTAAAACTATCAAGCTAAAACTAAGGAAAATGCATCCTCAAATAGCACTATTGGTAAAGATATAACTAAAGAAGTTACTAGATGTAGGTTTTATCAAACCGATCAATTATCCAAAATGGATATCAAATTTAGTACCAATGTCAAAGCCAAATAGGGGCATAAGGATCTGCATGGACTTTCAGAACTTGAACAAAGCTTACCCAAAAGATGACTTCCCTCTTCCATGTATTGACATGATAATTGATATAACATAAGGACATGAGATACTATCATTAATGGATGGTTTCTCTAGGTATAATCAAATAAAAATATGCCTTGATGATTAGCATAAAATAAAATTCACTTGTGCTTGGGGGACCTTCTACTGGAATGCCATGCCATTTTGTCTAAAGAACACAAGAGTGACCTATCAACGAGTGATGAAAATAATATTCCATGATATTCTACACACAATCATGGAAGAATATGTGGATTAAATTCTAGTGAAGTCTATTAAAAGGGAAGATCACTTGACCAATCTTGCAAAGGTGTTGATAGGCTATAACAGTGTGACTTGAGACTCAACCCGAAAAAGTGTGCGTTCGAAGTAACATCCAGAAAGCTACTAGGGTACATAGTGTCAAGAAGGGGAATTGAATTAGATCTTGTGAAAGTAAAGGCCATACTAGAAATGCCTCTACTGAACACATTAAAGAAACTAAGAAATATCCAAGGGAGGCTACAATTTATCAGGCGATTCATCATAGAACTGGCAGAAAAATGTCACCCTTTTACCCATCTCCTACACAAGGACATCACATTCAAATGGGATGGGAGATGTGACCAAGCATTCCAACAAGTCAAATAATACCTACTTACTCCTTCGATCTTGATTTCTCCTATTCTAGACAAAGAAATGATACTCTATGTGTCTACAACACAAGCAACATTAGGAGCTCTCCTAGCACAACAAGATGATAATAACAAAGAATGAGCAGTATACTACATTAGATGAACACTAGTGGGCTATGAGTTGAATTAATCACCCATATAAAGAGTGTGTATCTCTATTGTGTTTGGACAAAGAATCTGAGGTACTATATCTTAAATAGAAAAGTAAAGTTGATTTCAAAGGTAGACCTACTAAAATACCTATTAGAAAAAGCAACTCTAATAGGAAGAGTTGCTAAATGGGTAATGATTATGAGTGAATTCATTATAGAGTATGTAGATAGGAGAACCATCAAGGGACATATCATAGAAAACTAGCCAGTAGAGGTACCAATGGAGGATCACCAACTTATCATAATAGATTTCCCAGATGAAATTATATCATTGACAGAACAGACAAACCGTTGGACCTTATATTTTGATGGGTCCCATACTCAACATGGCTCTAGATCAGGTATCATATTTCTCACACCATAGGGACATAGTATAACTAAGGTATACACAATAGATTTCCCATGTACAAAAAATATCTTTGAGTATGAAGCCCTCATCACGGGACTCAAGATGGCTATTGAATGGAGGATAAAAGAATTACAGGTCTACGAAGACTCTCAACTAGTGATCAGACAAGTGAATGATGAGTATCAAACAAAATACAACAAGATGATTTTTTATAAAAGGATGGTGGATAGTTTCAATAAATATTTTGTCAACATAGAATTTGAATAGATTCCTAGAATTAATAATAGAGCAGCCAATGCCATGGCAACAATAGGTTTGCTACTTGATATTCAATAAACATTCCTAAGTATGAATTCCTTGTGGAGCAATTAATCATACCAACATTTGATATCTCAAAATCAAAACTAGTGTGTTTTTTTGTTGGTCCTCAATCACCATGGTACCAAGACACATTTTATTACATCTAGAATGGTATCATACCACTTGACTTGACTACATCCCAAAACAAGACCTTCACCGTAGGACTTCTCGATTTATGATCCTAGGAGATAACTTATATTTTTGTAGTTTAGATGGTATGTTACTCTGATGTCTTAACATAGAAGAAGCACAAAGTTCCTTACAAGAGGTACACAAAGGTGTTTGTGGGTCCCACTCTAGCGGACCTAACCCAGTCCAAAAGTTGTTGAGAACAAGGTATTATTGGCCCTCCATGGAACAAGAGTGTATTTAGTATTCTTGAAAATGCTATCAATTCTAGTAGCATAATGACGTTGTTCACACACTAGCATAGGATTTGAGATCTATCACCACACCATGGCTTTTTTCATAATGGGGATTAGACTTAGTAGGTAAGATTTCTCTTGCTTCCTCTAACGAGCATAAATTTATCATTATTGCAATTGAATAATTCACTAAATGGATAGAAGCAATTTCATTGACCTATATCACCAGAAAATAGATATCAAAGTTCATTTTGAATTATTTAATTTGTAGGTATGGAATTTCATAAATAATTGTAGCAAACAATGTCACCCCATTCAAGAATCAAGACATCCAAGAACTTTGTTCTAAGTTCTCTATCTAGCATAGATTCTCAACCCTACTACCCCCAAGGAAATGGTTAAGATGAAGCATCTAACAAAACCATCCTAAAAATACTAAAGAAGACTATTAATGATTCCGACCGTGATTAGCATTTGTAATTGAACCCAACCCTATGAGCTTATCGAACTAGTATTTGAACACCTACATGTATCACAACCTTCTCCTTGGTCTATAGATTAAAAGTTGTCTTACCTATCGAAGTCAAAATTCTCTCATTGTGAATCTCACTAAAAGGCATGGTAAAAAATGAAGAGTATCAAGTATCCAAATTAAGTGAGTTGGAACTCCTAGATGAAAGGTGTTTGAGCACGTTAAACCATCTTCAGGTTTATCAGAATTGGCTCAAAGGAAGCTATGATAAAAGGACCAAAGATAAACATTTTCAGGTTGGTGACTTGGTACTCAAAGAGAATCAAAAGACACAACTCAATCAAAATGGCAAAGGTAAGTTTGAACCTAACTAGTTAGGACCATTTATCATAATAGCAAGCTATGGCTCTAGAGCTTACCAATTGGCTACTCTTGAATGAGAACCCTTGGCCAAACCGCTAAACAACAACCACCTTGAGAAGTTCTATACTTGAAGAACATTAGAATACCCCATGCAAAAGGGTAAAAATCCAAAAAATAAATAAAAAGATAAAAAAGAAAGAAAATAGTAAAGAAAAATATAACATTCTTTAAGTGAAAACCACTTTGCAGTGCTTCTAGAATAGGTATCCTAGTGAAAACTTGGAAAAGAGGCCCTATGTTTGAATAAGACTTGCATTGTTATCTATCGGTACTATCTAAAGCATTCACCCATTCATCCCATAATAAAAAATCTGAAGCATTCACCCATTCATCACATAATAAAACATCTAAAGAATTCACGCCTTCATCCCATAATAAAACATCTGAAGAATTCACCCATTCATCCCATAATAAAACATCTGAAGCATTCACCCATTTATCCTATAATAAAAGATCTAAATAATCCACCCATTCATCCCATAATAAAACATGTGTCCAACCATGGCTTGATGATTTATTACATATTAAATCGTGTTGCACCATCAATGTCAATCTCCTAGAGAAGGTAATCTTATCTCGAACTGGGGGAAACTTCTCAAAACAAGTAGTGGAGTAGATCCTTGTGCATCCCATCATGATCAAAACTATTCAAAAACATCTAGAAAACAAAAAAATTCAAAACAACAACTTTGGGTTATTTATTCAATCAAAATTATAAGATATCAACATTTTCTTGAACCTCATGGCTAGTTCAAGTAGATTTCTCACAACATATCATCTAGAAAACAAAAGTGAAATATTAATCCAAATTATCAACGTTGTTTGAATTCCAAAAACATGTTATGCTTTGAATCAACACTAGTTAAACTACATGGTCTCTACATGTACAACATAGGAAAGTTTTATCAGCCTCCAAGGCCTTAGGTCAATCCCCATAGGTGTCTATCATGCTTTCTATCAACTTATTAAAAAATTTAAAATCCAAAAACATTCACAAAAATACAAAATCCAAAAAAATTCACAAAAATACAAAATCCAAAAACCTTCACAAAAATTCAAAATCCAAAAACATTCACAAAAGATCAAAATCGAAAAATATTCAAAAAAATACAAAAAATCCAAAAACATTCACAAAACGAAAAAAATCCAAAAAACATTCAAAAAATAGAAAAGACCAAAAACATGTTCACATCAAACCAAGTGAACTACAAGCCTTTGTCTGTACAACATAGGCAAGGCTTATATTTGATGAGCCCCTGAGGCCCTAGGTTATTCCCTTGAAAACAACAAAAACAACATCATGAAAACTCAAAAAAATAAAAAAGGTTCTAACTCCATCATCACAATCCACAATAAAATTTTCATCCATAATAAACAAATCATCACATTCACCCTTTGACAAAATAGATAAATAAACAAAATAAACAACAAAAGCTAGAACTTTCAAGAAAACAATCATAAAAATTTGATTACAAACAGATGAAAACAATGCCAAAGTATTAAATGCCTATCTTTTGACAATTCACCAACAACATCCTAAGATATGCTTTAATGGATCCATTCCTATGATAGACATGATCAACATTGGATAATAGCCCCAATCCAAATAGATATGGAAATCGATACTGCAATTTTATTTTTATCTTCTATAGTCTTATCTTTATGGTTTATTTTTATTGAATCATTCCTAGGATCTATCGACGATGTCCATAAGGATTTAGAGAAGAAAGAATGGAAGAAATTGAGCATCATTTCGGTTTGTTGTTTGTAAGATTTTTTGTGATACTACCATGGCGAATACTTGATTTATTGAGTGTATGGAAGTTTTTTTTGACAATTAGTGTAGAAGTTACATGTTAGGTATTTTATACCTCTCTATGTAACTGGTTCGAAAAGTTTTAACACCACCCAACCATATATTTTAAACAAAGTTTTTATATGTATGGTATGAGAAAAACTATTTGTATGTTGAGTCAAAGTCCATGCAATAGATACAAAGTCACCTTGGTTATCAATACCCCGGTGCATCATATCTATTTACTACATCAAAAAGGATTGTTAAACATGTGAAGTCTCCAAGCAAACCAAAAGAAACACTCATCAATAATTAACAAGATCAAACTTCTATCCATCATCAAATATGTCTTCTAAATAACATCCATCTTGCATCACAATATCAATAGTCCCATATCCATCTTGCATCCACAAATGTTGTCAATACATATCATGATGATAAAAAAGAAATGAAAAATTATGAGTCATGTATAAGGCATACATCCATCATATATCAACATCAATAAAATATCATATAAAATAAAATATGATCAATCCATCCATCCACATCATGTGCATACATCAAAAAATTACAAAAACATGTATAAACATACATCATCATACGCCGTCATCCATAATCATCATCATAACATATAATAAAGCTACATCAAAGCATGTATATCTCATATATATCATGATAAAAAATGAGAATATCATTGTACACCATCAATGAAACAGGTGTGACATGACAATACAAAAATATACATATATACGAGGCCTCAACTAGGCTGATGAATATATATACAAAATCATGTCTACAATATAAATCTCTGAATAGTAAACATCATAAAGATCAAGAAAAAATAAATTGTCGCCTAGACAGAGGAGGAAACTCTAAGGACCATGCTTTGGATCAAATTGTCTAACTGAGCGACTACCAAACTCAACACCCGTGCCAGTAATTGGCTCTCCAAACTACAGTCATTGCTATGCTTGAGGAAAAAAGGAACCATATAGGGTCTGGTAATATTTCGCCCTCTATAGCAACTGATCTCGCTCAACACAGATACTATCACACTCTGTCCTAAGGTTGTCCCTCTTAGTGGTAACAACCTACAACTGTGTCTTATCAACAAGAAAACACCCAATCTCTGTGTCTCACTCCACCCTGAAGCCATCTCTCTCTTGTTGAGTGGTGTCTCTCTCTCCATTATCAAAGTGGTAATCTAAGCCTATGTGGCCTATTATTGCCCTACCTCTATGACCAACCATACACCTTCATCTCCAGGTGGTGGAGGAGGACTTGGAACTTGTCCTTGATCCATCTACATTAGATCACCCTGTGCACCATCCTGTCAAGCCCTAGCAAGCTGCTCAAAAATGATCTCCACACACTACCTCTCCCCATAATGACTTGTAATACATACCTTGCCCATTGCGTTAACACTAGAAGGATCTATGAATCTCAAGGGAATGTGCCATGTCCACCAATGATCAAAATTAGGAGTAATACCAGGATCTGCTAGACCCACTGGCCAACCCCACTCGAATGGGGAAAGAGCTTCGAACTCATAAATGATAGTATCATGATATGCCTGTAGATCCCAGACATGGACCTCTCTACTAGTCTAACCAAAATGAGCCTCATAGGCATTTGGAAATTGGCCCTATCTCTCTCCAAACTACCTATGAACCTTTTCAGGTAGATATCTCTCTAATAGAGAGTAGACACAACCAATCATCCATCTAGTCTATCTACATTATACCAACTACTCTTTATCATTAAGCCATGCTTCACAATCCATATATGGTCTCCATACAAAACCCAACACATCATCAAAAACCACAACACTAGTGGGGAAGCTGTCTAGGAAATGTATAGTGCAGAAAATCTCCATAACAATAAGAATATGGATCCCTAGTATTACAATCCAATATACCATCATGATGAGCAATTAGGATGCGCTCCTAGTTTCATACATGTAGAAGTGAGACACCAATAGAAATAGATCTCTCACCACGATACACAACCTCGTGCATATCTCTCTACAAGTGGGCAAGGAGACATGGACCCCATGTGTATCTAGTCCTATGCTTAAACATCTGCTCAATGCATATACCCCACCCCACAGGAAACTATTGGCCCCACCTATCAAGAATGACAAGCCCCATGACCAAACCATAGAGAACAAGTGAAATAGGATCGACGTTGCCAAGAAAATTAGATAAGTCTATCTCTAACTGGTGAACCTCTAGATGTCTCACACCAAGTACGTGGCACATAGTGTGGGTACCCTATTAAACAAAATATGTAACAAGCTCTCCATGAATGGGTATATGGAGAATCCTCCATACATCCTCAAGGGTGATGGTGTGATGCAGGACTAAAAAAAACAACCTAGCTATGCTACTCCAAGTAAAGCTCATTCACGAATTCACAATTCCCCACTTTCCATAACCAACACACAACCATGAGAACAAATTCAAATTTTATTAATAATGAAATCCTCGATTACATAATTCAATTTTACTACTCATTCTCACACAACAATTTTAACAACCTTCCAATTCCTACAATCCACATATAAGAGTCTTTGTTTAAATAATATTCAAACTATCTCCCCCTCTTTTGTTTTGGTCCACTTTTCTTTCTCTTTTCTATACTTGGTGGCCTCTTTTCGCCCTATATATCTGCTTGTCAACACACCCAATCTATGTGGCTCATTTTAACAACATCTGGTGGTTTCGTCTCCCATATTTTATTCCAGTGACCTCCCTCTATTCCTTGAACACATAAACATAAATTTTATTTATGTCGGCCTATCCTTTATCCTACCACAACCATTTTTCTATGGTATGTGATGGTTGTTATTTATGTATCCATTTCTCTATTTTTAAGCTCCCCTCACTAGCCTCTTCACAACCCTTATATATTTTATTTTTGCATGCTACCCGTTCCTTTTCATTGTATCTACTGCACACCCCTATATATCAACTCAATTTGAAATTAGTTTCTAAAGTATGGATCTGGCTCTTTTGTTCCCTACGACACCTCCATGTTTTAATGCAACCTCCATTCTAATTTTTTTACTCTTTGGAATGAATTTGAAAAAAAATTTCTTGATCACCTTCCTGCGTGACCTTTCCATGCCTCTCCAATCTACATTTTTTCATTTTGATTTCAAAAATAATTTTATGGATGGCTTGACCTTTCCACTTCACAAAGCATAGAAAATAATTGTTGTTTATTTTTGTCACTCTCTCCTTAGGCTACCTAAGTTTTTAATTAACTTCTTACATAATCAATGCACATATTATTTCTTATCTCTCCATATTCCAACTTGGTACTGTATTCTTGGTCTATTTTGGATATGACTATTTGGGATTTGTATTTCCATCTGCAATTTAATCTTTATAGAACCTCCATCTTAATAGTGTGATTTTCAAATGCTCCTACATCATACACACCCGATAAAAAATTTGTTAGCATAGGCTCACAAAATGAATTTGAGTAGTAGAACTACTCTTTCAAGGTGAGAACAACTTGCAACATGCTCCCATGTTGAAACTGATACTTATGAATTATTTATTTTTCCTCTTCTTCCAACATCTTGCTGAAACATTTGTCATCCCCCACCAACAATTTTGCACTCCAATATTCTTTCCTCTTATGGATTTGTGTCCACCATGTACCGACCTCCTCCTCTAAACAATCTCTTCACCCTCCTCTGTCATGGGTTTTGAAACACCACAAACTAATGGCAGTCAGGGTAGGAGGGTCCTCAAAGAGAACTATATGGGTCATGCAACTAGAGTAACACAATAGAAGCAACACAAAACCTAGGGGAAAATGCAAATAAGAACATTCTTATTATCATGAAATTCAATTACATATAGGTGGCCACATCCGGACATACAGATTCGGCTCATAGGCCTGATTACAAAATGCTCAAAATACAGTGCTCATACATGCGAGCGAAAACCTACCAATTGAACTCTATATACATTCTATTCTACTTCCTTGATGTTTTCTTATTAAGTAATGATTCATTACAATATTTATATCATATCCATGGGTCAAGAAATATTCACATTGGCCAAAGATCATTACAATCTTTGATGAAGAAAATGTAATGTGTGCAAGAACAGTTTGACCTCAAATCTAAAATTCTTCCATGGTAGATGTGCATGATGAAGTGTGGACCTAAGTGTAAGGTTGGGGATACTCCATGGAACAAATCTAAACACACTGTGAGGATCCACAAGTCATGGGAAAGATCCGTGATCAATCCAACTATCTGTTAGGTTTTGAAATTATTTTGGGGCTAGTTCCAAAAATTGTCACATACTCCGGACGTGATAACTTTTCGGGAAAAGATCTGATCGAGCTGAAAAACTTGGAATACAGAAATTGAACATGTCCATGATGAAACCATAGGTACATGAGATTGGGTGAGAAAATACAATGAAATACCAAATCTCCCAACTTGAACAAGAACAAGAACAAAACAAGATGAAAATATTTTTGGTTGATGCAAGATTTCCAAGAACTAAGGATGCTCCTACATCAGACATCTGTGGTTAATGAAAAGTGAGTCTCTCACTTTACTGGGGCCAAAGGAAAACCAATACGGTCTACCTCAGCCTCAGAAATCCAAGAAGAATCCTCCACTGGTCTACCTTTCCACTTCATAAGATATTATTTGTAATGTCTTCCATGAGTCTTTCTCCCATCTTTGATATCCAAAACCTCTCCTATCTCATCTGATTGTTGTTTAGGAAGTTTTTCTTCCACTTTTCTTTACTATCTTCATTGAATTCTGCTTCATGGATTTGATATAGATCTGCAATGTTGAATATAGGTGATATACCCATGTCATCTGGTAACTCCACCTCATATGAATTTCCTGAATCAAACTTCTTCAAAATCCTACAGGGTCCAAACTTCCTCATCTTTAGTTTACTATATGTGCCAACAGGGAATCTTTCCTTCCTCAAGTGTACCATTACTTCATCTCCTACTTCGAACTCCTTATGTCTCCTCTTTTCATCTGCTTTCTCCTTGTACTTTTGGTTCATGTTTTCTAAATGATGCTTCACTTGAGTATGCACTGTCTTCATATTCTCTACAAATTTTCTGCTTTTGCACTCCTTTTATCTTCCTTACTAATGTCTCTTAGTTCTGATATACCTCTAGGATGAACTCTAGTAACAATCTCAAAAGGTGTCTTCCTTGTACTTCTGTTTACTAAATTATTGTAAGCGAACTCTACTTGTGCAAGGGATAAATCCCAACTTCTGGTCTTCTCTCCATCCAAACATCTCATCAAGTTTCCCAAACTCCTATTTACTCACTTTGTCTATCCATCCATATGTGGGTGAAAAGTAGAACTAAACTTCAAATCTGTCTTCAACTTTTTCCAAAGTGTCCTCCAAAATTAACCAACAAACTTTATATCTCTATCTGAAACAATACTCCTAGGTAACCCATGCAATCTGACCACTTCTCTAAAAAAAATTCTGCTATATGTATTGCATCTATTGCCTTCTTACAAGGTATGAAATGTGCCATTTTGGAAAAAAATTCTGCCACCACAATTATAGAATCATTACCTCTCTGTCTTCTTGACAAACCAAGTATGGAATCCATGTTGATATCTTCCCAAGTTCTTTCTAGTACTTTCAACAACTTATACAATCCAATATTATGACTACTCCCTTTTGCAACTTGACAAACTCTGCAACTCTACACAAATCTCCTAACATCCTTATGAATTTGTGGCCAAAATTAATTCTCACTTACCAATGCTACTGTTTTATTAATTCCAAAATGTCTTGCCAATCCTCCACTATGTTTCTCTTTCACCAAGTTATCCCTTATTGAACTCCGGGGTATACACAACTGATTTCCTCTAAACAACATATCCTCTTGAATTAAATAATCTAACCATTGAATTTTGTCCTCCAAAACTGGTTCTTTACATGCTCTCCAAGGTTCTACAAAATCTGGGTCTTCCTCATACAAGTTCTTCAATTCATCAAAGCCTAATACTTTCACTTTCATTTGTGTCAATAAGTTCCTTCTCCTACTCAAAGCATCAGCAACTCTATTTGATTTTCCACTCCTATGTTTCAAAACAAAAGTATAACTCTACAAGAACTCCACCCATCTCATATGTTTCTGATTTAACTTACCTTGACTGTTCAAATATTGTAAATCTTGATGATCTGTATACAACACAAACTCCTTAGATAACAAGTAATGTTTCCACTTCTTTAAATCTTGAAATATGGCTTAGAACTCTTGATCATACACTAAATATCTTTTTCTTGCATCATTCAACTTCTCACTGAAATATGCTATTGGTCTTCCTTCTTGACTTAGCACTACTCCAATTGCATTCCCACTTGCATCATAGTCTACCTGGAATACCTTACCAAAGTCTAGTAAAGCCAACACAGGTTGCTTAGTCACCTTCTTCTTCAACAACTCAAAACTTTTGTCTGCTCCAGACTTCCATCTAAAATCCTTCCTATCTTCTCTCATGGTCTTTGTCATAGGGCTGCAAATAGAACTAAAATTCCTAATGAAATTTTGATAGAAACTAGCCAATCCATGAAATGATCTTACCTCTCCAATGCTTTCAGGTGTAGGACATTCAACAATAGCTCTTACTTTCTCAGGGTCCATCTTCAATCCATCCACTAATATCACAAATCCTAGATATACCAACTCTTCCTTCATGAAACTACACTTCTTAATGTTTATCAACAACTGCTCTTCTCTCAACCTCTGCAAAAATTGTCTTATGTGCAACAAATGTTCTTCTCTAGTCCTACTAAAAATAAAGATTTCATCCAAATAAACAATCACAAATTTACCAAATAATTTCTTCAATACTTCATTCATCAACTTCATGAAAGTACTCGGTGCATTTGTCAGTCCAAAAGGCATTACCAACCACTCATACAATCCTTCATTTGTCTTGAATGTTATTTTCTACTCATCTCCTTCTTTGATTTTGATCTGATGATATCCACTCTTCAAATCTATATTTGTAAAGTATTTAGCTCCACTCAAACAATCCATAGTGTCATCCATCCGGGGCAAAGGAAATCTATACTTCACTGTGATCTTGTTTATGGCTCTAGAGTCTATACACATCATCCATTCTCCATCCTTCTTAGGTGCAAGCACAACATGTATTGCACAAGGACTTATAATTTCTCTGATCAATCCTTTCCTCAATAATTCTTGTACTTGTCTGTTCAATTCTTCATTCTTTCCTGGTGTCATCCAGTGTGCTACTTTGTTAGGCAAACTAGCTCTAGGAATCAGATCCATGCAATGACTGATACTCCTTATAGGTGGCAATCCAACATGTACATTATCTGAAATGATAGCTTCATATTCTACCAGCAATTCTTTTATCTCTTCATGTTGTCCTTCTACATGCTTCAAGTTTTCAACTTTCTTAGGCACCAAGGAATAACACATGTTCTCATGTCTCAGTCCATCCAGAAATTTCCTTCCATCAACCAAACAAATTCTAGTATTCGTGAAAACTCCAACTTTAGAAACATCCTCCAAGGGTAACACAATCTGTTTCATCCCATTAGCAACAATAGTATATATGTTCTTCTTTCCATCATGAATAGCCTGTCTATCATACTACCAAGGTCTTCCCAACAAAATATGGCATACATCCATAGGCATAATATCACACAAAAATTCATCATGGTAATTTCCTATCTTCAATTTCACCAAAAAATATTCACTTACCAATATCTTATGCTCATCTTGAATCTAGACTATCTGATTGGGTTTAGGGTGTTTTAGTCTTTCTAGCTTCAATTTGGTCACCATTTCTTTAGAAACCAAGTCCTATGAACTTCCACTATCAATGATCACTTTACAACATTTATCAACTACCTTCCATTTGGTCCTAAACAAATTATTTCTCTACAATGGTTCTTTCCCTAATTCACTTTGACACAATACTCTTATATTTATCAACACCTCTCCTTCTTCCAGGTCATTAGGTGATCCAACATGATTTTCTCCAATAAAGGTTGTCCTTCTATTGTTCTCAGTCTTTCTTCTTGTCTCTCCCTGATTGCATTCAAAGGCTCTATGTCCTCCTCCACATTTGAACAAGTTCCCTTGAATACTCTTTTCTCATGTCCTTTATCATCTTTTCTATATCCTTCATTTCGGTAACCACCATATCCTCCTCTTCTGTAAGAGTTTCCATCATCTCCTCGATATGAATTCTCATTCTTACTGACCTCCTTATCTTTGTTTTGATCTAGAAAACATCCTCTTCCTCCTCCAGTAAAATTTTTTCCTCTCTGAAATCTTCCACCTCTTCCTCTTTGTCTTTGCTCATTTCTTTTGCTTAGCTTCTCTTCAACTTTTAGGGCACACTGATATGCTTCTTCCACACTCAACAACTCAATCAAACTGATCTCATCTTGAATAGATGACCTCAAACCATTTACATATCTGGCTACTTGCTCAATCTCATCCTCTAAATGTCCAAATCTGATGTTCAACTTATAGAACTCCTTAGTACA